>JAUZST010005634.1:0-15429 GCA_034779995.1 Parotocinclus haroldoi | reverse complement strand
TATATGTATGTTTATATATAAATAAATATAAAAATAAAATAAACATTTTGTGGGGTGAGGTATAAAGGATCATTATTTTACCTCCCTTGATATACTGTGAAAGTGGGTTACAAAGTTGGGGTCGTACCACCCGGGAATTTTTATATTTATTTTTATATATTTTAATGTGTCCATTTGCTGTTAATTAATGTGTGATGTGTTTGTGGTGTGCATGTGTTAGGGCTCTCAGAAGCGGGCTCTCACCACCCCAGAGCATCCTCATTCCAAACGCACTGCTGCTCGCCTGCCCAGTCCAGGCCTGTTGTTGTCTCCTGCCAGCTTCTCACCATGGTATACACACTGGAGTTTTTGAATTTCTATTATTAGTACTTACATCATAATTGATCTGGGACAGGTGAGGGGTTTATTCATCAAAAGAAGGGACAGAATCTAGGTAGTCTACCAAAAAGTTCACCTATTGCATCACCTAATGCATCACATTAACCAGTTTTTTTTTTTTGTGTGTTGTCTGTGCCTGTGCAGTGCGACACCATCTCAAAAGTACAGCATGCGTGGGGCGCGGGGAGAGGTGGTGGCCACATTTGGGGATGTACAGGGTCTTCAGTGGACAGGAAAAGGCCAGACTACAGTGTCCGTGGAGCTGCTCGAGGGCCAAGACGCACTGAAAACCTCGTACAAATACATGTTCCAGAGACACCGAGACGTACGGGATGGTACGTGTACTGACTTGGATACACTGGAGCACATTTTGTTCATGAATATAGGCAGTACAAAGCTACATAAGTTAGAAGAAGTGACAAAGGATTTGCAAATGATCTGAGGTAACATTATTAAAGGCTTAATAATTGTATGCTTTTTACATTTTTGCACTGGGCACAGTGCATAATTGCGGTACGCAGTGCGGTACGGTAACACACCACCTGGGTTTGAGTGTTCCTGTGCCTTCTGGCCACTGCAAGCATCCTCTGGCACGATTGTGGCAGGTATACCAGGAGGAAGGGGGTCAACCTCCAGTATACATGCACTTAATATTGATCGGATTTCTGTAGTTATTCTGATTTCTAGATTGGAGTATCCTGCACACTAGACCATTTTAATCATATAAGTAATCTGATAAAGAGAGCTGAAAAGCCGAGTAATCGGACTACTAATAGCATGTGTAGAGCGGCTATCTGGGGGAAAAAAAACCAGGTCCGCTTATTCTTAAAGGGTTCGCTTCTTTTGTGCTTATTTCTATAGACCAGGTGTGGGATTCTGAGGAGGGATCTGGCAACCATGGAATTGAGTCACTTTGCAGAGACTGTGACATGCGGTGTATAATCAGGAAACTGTGAAAGTTGATTATTTAATATTAAACATTGAAGTTTCCCATTATCTGATTACTCAACTCATGCATGTTCCTTGATCAGATTACTGACAAAATCCAAACTTCTGCAGTTATCGTACTATTAAGTGCATGTAAAGGCACTCAGTGACCCCTGCCTGTCCCTGCATTGGACTGATGTCTCCTCCCTGACGTACTACCACCTACACCTAGTGAATTCTGGGATTGACCCTTAAACTCCCCACCATCCAACCAACCGGTTTTGTTCCGAGAGTAGGTTTAGATGTACTAAAGTTATGTTGCATATATTTAGCCTAAACATCCAGCTTGTGAACACCTGATCTCGCTTACATTCATTTTAGTGTCCATTGTTGTGGCTTTGCTGTGTCTTACAGAGATCATTAATGCATTTGGGTTTAAAATGGCACAATAATGATGGGTTAAGTAGGTTAATAATGTAAATAGTAACGATAGTAACCTTATCGGACCATGGTCGTTGTCCAAACAGACGTCATGTGGTGCATTTCTGTTTGATAAATGCTCTATGTTGTGTGCTGATTCCAGTTCTGGTGGAGAAGATTGAAGGCCTGGGAGAGGAACTGAGGAAACACTTCAATATAGAGGATTTCTCTCCAGTCTCATTACCTTCCCAGGTACCCACCCACTTCCTAATCCTAATTAATGACCAGTGATTTTCAATTGCTTTAATAAGAGCAGAAGGTCAAAAAGATGAACACAAGCAAAATATACTGACCTTTTACTTTTTGAAGGTTTCTGTTCTCATTCAATTTAAGAGGAAACAATATAGTTGTTGAACCATGACATGTAGACATGTGTAACATGTAACTCTGCTTCGTTTTCAGGTAGTTATTAATTTGGTTGACAGGTTCTTTTTATAGGTCACATAAGATCTTGTGCAAAGTAGATGTCACTATAATTGAGGTGTGAAAGCACAGGCTTGACATTCCATCGCTTTATACATCTGGAACATCTGGTTAAGGACGTCATTGTTTCTATGTGGCATCAGATATGTGTTTAAGCCCTGCTTTCTCTCTTGCAGGACACAGTCTCTGTGTTGGGCCAGGTGTGCTGCGACAGTAACGGAAAGCTGAACGCTCAGTCCGTGCTGCTGGAGGCGAGTCAGGAACACGGGGCCAGACAGGTGCCTGTGGATCTATCCGAACTTAAAGACTACTCGCTATTTCCTGGTCAGGTGAGAACAATACACTGTTCTTATAAGTTAAGGCTGATATATGTACTAAATAATGGCCACCTCCTCCTTTCCCCAGTTCCATTTACCACATCGAACCACTTTGGTTCTGCAGTTACAGACTGTAGTCCATCTGGTGCTCTACATCCTTTGTTAGTTCTCTTTATTCTGTTCTCTAATGGTCAGCACCACTGTAGATCAGGTAATATTTAGGTAGTGAATCATTCTCAGCACTGCAGTGACACTGGTTAGTGTGTGTCTATTTGATATGAGTGTATCAGGCACAGCAGTGCTGCTGGAGCATTTAAAAACCATGTTTCAACTTAACCGTGTTTCACCACTCACTGTGCACTCTTAGACACATCTACCACAGTCACAGACAGCAGCTTATTGGTTTTACAGTTTGTGTTGGTCATCCTCTAACCCTTCATCAGTGCTCCAGGAAGCTGCCTGCAGGATGCTGGTGGCTGGACATGTTTGGTATGTGAGCCATTCTCTGTCCAGCAGAAACACTGAGGTGTTTAAACCTCCAGCAGTACTACTGTGTCCAATCCACTCATAGCAGCCAACACGTACTAACACACAACCACTGTGGTCCTGACCACTACGAGCCACGAGGGAAAGAAAGTCCTGAGTTTAATCCCAGTGTGGAGCGGCCTGGGTGCTTTCCATGTGGACTCTGGTTTCCTCCCACAGGCCAAAGCCATGCATGTTAATTGAGTACTCAAATTTGGCATTGTGTGTGTGTGTGTTAGTTGTGATATAACGTTGTGTTGTAGTTATGTTATGTGAGGGTTAATCACATAACGTCCAGTTACGGTTTGCTTCAAAGTAGCATTTTATTTACTACTATACCATTACTACACATTATAACATTATTTACCATGCGTCCTTTTTAGTACATTGACACTTGGTACCCTCTTACCCTCCTCCCTATGGCAGAGTAGTCTGCTACGTCATAAAAATCCATAGTGGAATACTAGTGAACGCACCAACAATGCACTAACCAGGTGCTGATCCACCTTTCAGGTTGTTGTCATGGAAGGCTTGAACACCTCTGGTTCAAGATTTGTTGCATCAAAGCTTTACGAGGTACACATTCATTATTTAGACTGCAATAAGCTGCCGGTCTTCTCTTCTGCTGTACAGAAATACAACAAACGCCTGTGCTAATTATTACATTTTTCCTGCAGGGTGTCCCGTTACCCTTCCTCTCCATTCCAGAACTGAAGCAAGAAATGGATGCTGGTTAGAAATCTGCTGCTTGATTGAGTTTGAGACAAAGAATATGGATCTGTAAACCGTTTGAAACCTGTTCAGACAGCATTATTTATCACAGACCGCTGATTGGAGATGATCCTTTATTCTGTTATCTGTCCTGGTTGGCAGTTTCTGTGTCTGTCTTGACAGATTTCTAACCCCTCATCTTGCAAACAGACAGGAGTCAATTTTTATAGCTATTTTGTAGCTAAACTGTGTTCATTTTAGTTAAGCAATTTTGTCATTAAAAATGAAAAGGGTATTGCGTTTTTTTTTTTTTGTTTTTTTTTAAATAATTCATTTGGATTCAAATTAAACACAACAGACATAGATCACATAGATTCACATAAGCACACTTACATGTATACATATAATCATATAACCCAATCCCTGAAGGTATCCAGTACACTTGCGGCAATTGATTTCGGAGACAACTCTGGTCTATGCTACATGACCACCTTCCCATTGGAAGGGGGGGGAACATGTCCTTGATCCAGAATGGCAGTTTTAAAGATGGCAGCCATGTTCCATACATAGCCTAAAAGATAGGCCCCCTCACTCATTACTTGCTGGGGTATTCAGATATGTCATTTTCCCCTTTGTTTCTGAAAGAAAAGGGTGCCCTGTGACTTTTGACTCAGTCTGTAAGACAAACTACATCTATAATGCATTTTGAGATGCTATAGTTCGATAAGAACCATTTTAGCATCCAAAAACTGCTTTTTTTTAATGAATGGTAGTCGACAAACCAGTATTATTGAGCATCGACTGATCTGGTTTTCCACAGAGAATATACAGTATGTAGATGTGTGGATCTGCTGTAGCTGCAAAAACATTGTTTTTCTCTAGCCTCCATCCTGGAGCACTACAGTGTAACAAAAATACACCTTATGGAGGATTTTAAGGGGAGAAGCAGGACAGGATTGGTGCTGTCCACCAGTGGTAAATTCTATGATCGGTTGTGACTTGTTTTATTACTGATAGGAACAGGCAAGGTGATAACCTCAAGAAAAAGTTCTTACAAAAGGCAATTGAAACATCAAAGAAAGTTGCTTGATTGTACTAATGAGATGCCAAATAAATGATGGTGATTGAGTAGTAAGCGATATATTCATGGGGGTGAACAGAAGCATGTTAAACTGGACGAGAGTGCCCCCCCATTGACTGTTCAGCAGGGTGTATGGTCACCTGTTAAAACACACTGGGGCATGGACAGGATCAGATTGTCCAGCAGTTCTCGTGGATCCTCTTCATATTTATTTTGAAATGTCACCTGAGTTTTTGTGAGCATAATGTATGTGTATAATTGTGATATTAGAAACTGGAAATTAGAGAACTAGAATAGTCGTGGATCTGTCTAAATGAATTTGCATCATGATGATATTGTTTATCGTGATAATACTGCAGCTCAGGCCTAGTGTGTTGTACCTCATTGAAACCTCTTCGTTCTCTGCTCTGCCGTAGTCTCGGAGCCCGTGATGGTGCTGGTGGCCTGTGGACCGTACACTCCTTCTGAAAGCCTCAGCTACGACCCTCTGATTGACCTGATTCATGTCATTAATAAAGATCGTCCTGATGTCTGCATCCTTGTAAGAGCTGCACTCTTTGTAGACTTTTTTTGCTTGCGTCTTTTGCTCATTGATGTAATTTATAACGATGAATTATTTCTGTTTTCCATAGCTCGGCCCGTTTGTTGATTCCAAGCATGAACAGATTGAGGTGCTTTTACCTTTCCTTTTTCATACAAAGCATTACAAACATGGCAACTTCAGCTTATTGTTGTGTTTCTTGTCAAACAGAAAGTTCAAGTAACGGACACATTTGAAAACATCTTCTCCAGATGTATGGACAGCATCGTGGATGGAACCAGAGGGTGTGTGTAGAACAAAAATGTCTTCTAAAACGCCACTATGTACGACATTGCCTGGTATCAGCGTTTTTGTTTCGGGTTTTAGGACTGGATGCAGGTTGGTGCTGGTTCCATCTCAGAGAGACGTCCATCATAATTACATCTATCCTCAGCCGCCGTTTAACCTCCCAGACCTGAAGAAAGACGACGTGCAGGTGAGCTTGTGTATTTATCGATAAATAAGAGTCGTGTTACTAACTTTCTTAAACGTCCTGATGCCTGGTTTTACGCCCTAGAGGGTGACCTTGGCCCCTGATCCCTGCACACTGCTGATTGGTGGAGTGACTTTTGGGGTGACCTCGACAGACATCCTGTTTCACATGGGCGCAGAGGAAATCAGCTGGTAAGAAAAGACCAGTTTTGTTAATACTGCTGAATACGAGCATTAACGTAGCTGTACTGGTGAATGAGTTTGTTTTCTTTGGTTTTTAATTTTGTTATTTGTTTAAATTTGTTAATTGTTCAAGTTTTTTTGCAATGAACCAATTGTACCGAAAGCATGAAACGCGTTAGTAGGAACCAATAAGTGGAATCTCAATTTATTTTTAATAAGTTTGTTTTCAAGTGCGATTGTAAACAGTTTCAGACTAGGCATGGGCTGTATGATGGTATCTCAGGATACTGCTGTGTTTAAAAATGGTGAGGGTATATTAAAATGCGACTCACCAAATGTCTTATTCATGCTTAGTCTAGCTAGATGGTTATTTGCTACGATGGCTCATTCAATCCTTATTTTAAATAGGCTGTTCCATGACGTGTTCCATCTCTTAACCATCATATTTTCACGTGAACTTAATCAATTGTATGTAATCCATACCTCACATGTTGTGACCCTTCTTTGGTCTGCAAATACAGTCTTCAGTCAGCCAGATAATGTGCTTCTTCCCGTTGTTGTGCTGCAGATATGACAATTCAATACATAAGTGATTTAAAAAGCAGCGTTTGGTTTAATTTCATTGAACAAAATCATCAGAAAAGAAAAGAAAGAAAGAAAATTAGAGAAAGTTGTTCAATTACAGAAATGAGATGCAAAATCAGTAATAGTGATTGCGTAATAAATCATGTATTTATGGGGGTGAACAGGAGCATGTTAAACTGGACGAGAGTACCCCACATTGACTGTTCAGTAGGGTGTATGGTCACCCAAGACCGTGACGGGGCAAGGACAGGATCAGATTGTCCAGCAGTTCTTTAGGGATTATCTTTTTTTTGGAAAAAAGAAACAAAACTTTTCTTTTTTTTTTGTGAGCAGTGTGTTGCGTCAACGTTATATTTTAACAGTAGCGGATAATTTAAAGTAAATGGTTGTTTACTGTGTTTGCATCTCTACAGCGCTACAGGCTCTGATCGATTCTCGCGCATCATGAAACACATGCTAACCCAAAGGAGGTTTGTGGGAAATAATAATAATAATATTGCTGCTCCTGTCCAAATCTGTTATCTTATCTTCATCAATCTTTGTTTTGCAGCTACTACCCTCTTTACCCCCCTGCTGAGGAGGTCAGTATGGATTTCGAGAGGTTTCAGCAGTATGGGCAGCTGCCCCTCACTCCTGATGTTCTCCTCGTTCCATCTGAGCTCCGCTACTTTATTAAGGTAACTCAGCTTCATGTCGCTCAGAGGGAGCCTGGAGATAGATCTTCTGAGGAATTCAAACGCTTTCTTTCTTAGGACGTGATTGGGTGTGTCTGCGTCAATCCTGGACGTCTGACCAAAGGCCAGGTGGGAGGATCTTACGGGCGGTTACAAATCCAGCAGAAGTCCCTGATTGGGGAGGGGAAGCGGGAGAGTCCCTGCCTAGCAGCACAGGTGGTCAAAATCTAACCAGCTGAGCTTGTAGTTGTTTTCTAAGTGATTATGTAACTTTTACTTTGTGTGTAGAATGTTTTTACTCAAAAACAAATTATGAGATAATAAAATGTACAGTAACTCAGTTCTACACTTGTCCAGCTGTTGTGTTTTACAGTAACAGGAATGAAATGAGGGTTCGAAAAGAGGTAAGAGATGCAACGACATGAGGCAGTGAGTTTTTTTTATGATGCGTAATAAATTCGACATGAGCTTTCAAAACACTCAAACTAAATGGATATTTTTCACATGGAGGAATGGACTATGCTCCAGGAGCATGTCCTGCTGTCTTTACGGATATTTGGTATGGTTGCAGTGACAGGAGCCAAATCCCAGTCCAACCTCAGACATGGTCAATTGTGCCTGGCCAAGCACTGTCAAATCTCACACCAGTGTCTTGCAGCAGACTTCAATTTCGGATAAATAGAATTTAATATTAGTAAAATGAAAATCATTTTAACAGAATGACATTCTGTATTAATTAACAGGCCTGGACACAAAAGATGCAGGGATTGGCAAGCTGGGGAGAGAGAAAAGTGCATGTTTTACTTCTCAAAATCTTAAGAATTTTGTATGAAGTTAAAATGGTAATAAAAATAGAAATTGCAAATGCTTCTGTGAAGCTCTGATTAAGTTCTGCGTTTGTAAGATGGCAGTTTTAGCAGCAATGATAATGTCATGGGTGTGGAATCTTTTCATGATCTCTAGACATGTTAGACATGAAATCTGTAATCATTGCTCTTGAGTTTTCAGGAACAATTATTTTGTATATTTTATTTTGAACAACGTTTCCATTTCTTGGTTTGCTCAAGGTTTTTGTTATTTCTGTTACTGTGCACAAGTCAGGGTTGGGACTGAACTCTCAGCTCTGATACTGTTGTATTCAAACTTAATTGTTATTTCAGATGGCTTAAGTTAAAGCTCAAAGAAAGAAAATACAGGCTTAGGTTCAATTTTTATTTATACAAGGTACCTATAGGCAAAAAAAACAATCTTTTATTTATTCCATCACTGACAACTTAATATACTGCTCAAAAAAAAGAAATATTCCTCATTTGTGAGCAGTATATATCAATTTTTACTGTACACATTTTATACAACTGTATAATTCATAGAATCAGTTTTCTACAGGTTTATAGCAGGTCCGGTTGTTTGGGCACCCCATAATATTAGCAGATAAACTAATTAAACAGGATCATTTGCCAAGTTTTATTTTTACAATATTTAAAGTATGTTCATTAAACCTTAGCTAGATGTCATAAGTATAGAGAATGTAACATTTGTTCTCTGAACAGTGTTTTATTAAAAATAAAAGAATGAAAGCCCTGTGTATGAGCACTGAAAACCTTTGCATGAAACTTTTTTCAGACTTGAGAAAAACAAAGCAGAGTAATTACAATATAACCTCGTTTAAGAACGACAACACTCATATATACAAACAGTCTTTTGAAAACTTGCTCTACTGTACATTACATAAAACTGGCTTCAAACGGGTCCTTTTCAAGTCGGGATGTTTTCTAATCCCATTGCAATTTCTTTCAGTTTGGGATCGTCGATCCAGTTCACGCTGCTGGCGATGATGATTCCCTGAAAGCACAGTGACCGTTTATAAAACGCCATGCCACCCCGTCTTCATTCGTATGAACTGATTTAGGACGATTTTTTTTTGCAGTCGAGTCGTATAGACGGTAAGAGAATGCGTACCCGTAGGACGTTTTGAGAAATGGTGGCGATGTTTCTGTACTTTTTCAGGATTGCCTCAGCTCGCTCCATGGCTCGTTTCTGTGCTTCGCCCTGATTTTCTCCCATCTGTTTCAGCTCAGTAATCTCCTGCATCTTCTTCCTAATTAGCCCTTTCAGTTCTGGAAATGTACAGCCGTTCTCATAGCTAACTTTCTAGATGCAGAACATTTTTTTTAGGTCAACACGTCAAAGTTGGTTGTGTGATTAGGTCGGGACTAGGCTTAAATATAAACATGCTCTAAAACACTGAAGTTTAAGAACTAGTATAACAGCACTACATACCAAGTCTTTCCTTTTGAATGTCTGTGATTTGGTCCTGAAGCTCACGCGTTTCCTTAAAAAAAAAAACAAACAAACAAAATTACTTCCAGTATTTTATTTAAGTCTTTAGTCCATTTCAGTCGATCACCTTATTTCTGTTTATTATGTTACAGAACATGTCATAGATCAGCGTTTTTTACTAAGTATCATATCTCATTTTCAAATGTTAGTGTTTCATTCTCATCTTGTTCTGGTTGTGGAAAACGGCTCATCTGCAAATTGTCGTAGCTTTTGTAAATTAAATGAAGGAAAATGAGGAAGGTCAAGAACACAAACTCGTGTGAAATGATCGCTGTGTGAACTATACCTTACTGCCATTTATTCACTCAAGTCTCAGTCGCTTCGCACGAAGGGCATTGAAATGAGTTTGCTCACAAAATCTAAAAATCTAGCCCTTTTAGTCCTACCAAAATGAGACGGGCTACAAACTCTTGTCACAAAAACCTCTTTTTTATTTAAACCAAATACATGTTAAACTTACTTAATTAATTACACGATGTTAAGTTATTCAGTGGATGTCTGAATTATTGCACAGAAAGAACTTTGTCTTCCTTAAAATCAGTTCGGCACTGAAAGGGAAATATCCCCTATATATGCCCAGAGATTCTGATATAAGCACCAGTCATGTTCTTGCTCTGTGAAGTCGAGCCGATCGCGTCCATCAGCATCAAAGCACCGTGAACATACAATGTGTAGTTTGCTCTAGTAGCTAGAGTAATTTTATTACCCAAAGAAACCTCATTAAATATTTGGAAACATTCTTAAATATTAAGAATGTTGCCGTACTGTAGTGTATTCACTTTTCACAAAGATGTTACCCACCTTTAAAACTTTTATTGCCTTTTCAGAAAGATCTGCATTTTCTTCCACCATTGCCCTCAATGACCTACAGCAAGTATAAACATTTATTCATTCATTCATCAGAATCTACAGCCGACTTAATATGTCTAGAAATGTCTAGTTGTGAATCATCTGGGTTGGTTTCAGTTTCAACAATTTTAGTGTAAAATGGCTGTTTTATGACATATGTGGTCAGAACTGAATTTCACTCACACAGCACCAGCATCGTTCTTTATCAGTTTCTCGATGATTGTGTTCCAAATCTGCATTCTGAAATACAGTTACACAATACAGCTCAAAACTGTACTAATGAACATCACTGTAAAACAAGTATATTCGCTCAAAAACAACGTGGAAACCACAGCCATATGTACTTGTTGAATGTTTCTTGCAAAACTACAGGCATTCATTTGTCTGCCTCTCTCTTTCTATCAATCCATCCAACAGCACTGCTCACAAATATTCTGGGATATTTCAGAATAAATAATAAGAGGATCCCAATAGAAATGCTGGACAATCTGATCCTGTCCATGCCATCACGGTCAGTGTGTTTTGGCAGTCTTGGGTGACCATACACCCTACTGAGTGACACTCGCCCAGTTTGACACGCTTCTGTTCACCCCCATTTATGTCACTTTCTACCCAATCACTATAACGGAGTTTGCATCTCATTTCTTTGAATGTATTTGCTTTTCTGATTATCTTGTTTAATGAAATGAAATCAAATTCTTCTTTTTCTAATTGCTTCATACTCTTGAAATATCACTGGACAGTACCCAAGAGTTCAAATGGCTGGTACTCTGACTGGTCAGTGACTTGGCAGCCCCTTACTTATCAGGCCATGCTGAACTGTGTGTTGTGACACACTCCTCCCAAATCCAGCAGCTTTTTTTAAACTCCTGAACATTTTTCCCATCTGAAACGTGTCCATTTATAGGTGCACACGTGAGTTAATTCACCTAGTAACAATATATGTGGCTAAAATTGCCAAAGTCACTTATAAAAAAGAAAAAGTGTCAAAATATTATTGCCTATCTAATACATAGTCACAGTATATGAAAAAGAAAGTTGAAGGTTTACCTGTTTAATGCCAGTGTTTTGTTGAAATGTCCCACTCTTGCCTTTTCTATTCCTTCTTCATACTTGGATCTAGGGATTATAACAAAGAGAATAAAGTAATTATCATACATATATTTAATCCAGATACCTTAGGTTTTATGCATTCCAAAGACATGCATTAGATCAATTTGTGTCTCTAAATGTCCCAAGTGTGAGCCCCGCACCCTCTCTAAGGTTTAGTTCCCACCTTATATCCAGGTTCCCCATGTCTCTGAATGGGATTGAGAGAGTATGAAAATGAGCAATTCAGCCTTAGTCACAGAAACTGCTTAAAATACTCACAAATTGGCATCGATGCCCAGCATTTCAGACGATTTCTTTTGTTTTGCTGAAATATAAACAAACGCAAAGAAGAACTGAGATTCTACCAACTAACAGAAAAAGAAACTGAGGGTTCAGTTTATACAGTATGTACTGAAGGTAAATTGGATTCTTCAGTTATCACATGCTGAATTCTCTTACCTGTGTTGACCTTAACATTCATGTCAAAACACTGGTTGACCATGACGTCCTTCATCCTGAGAGAATGAACACGTGTTTATTTAAGAAGCAGAACACGAGGGAGCGCTTTATCGCAAATAGCATGACAGCTGTGATTTGGTCGCAAGCACCAGCTGAAGGCTAGTGTTGTAGATCATCACAGCCGTGATGTTTTTTACAATAACACACGACCTTGAGTGTCCTATTACTTTTACACAACGGTTTATAAACAACAAAATAAATCAAACCAGTGCTGAATTTCTTACTGAATAGGGTTTAATACTGATGAAAACTTCCGCCAAATAGTAGGTTCACAACAAACGTGTGTTGCTGTGCAGCGGTAACAATACCCCAACCTGATCTAACACTATGGATGTACGCTACGCAATATAATGTTTTATATATAACCTTACAAATTAATTAAATTAAACTGTAGCGGTGGCCAAGTGAACTGCCCCTGTACCTTCCTGATTGTGTACCACTGTAGCTTTAAATCTAATAAAAAATGCACTTTGAGGGCCAGACAAATTACAGCCATTATTAATTGTATTGTTGTAATGAATATAATGAAACCAAATAAAGATACAGACACTCCTAATTTGTAATGTATCAGTAACTATCTTTTTTATACGTACTGCACTTTAAACGTGACATAAACTCATATAAACACTTAAAGACTGATTACATCTATTCGGATCACCTTAATAAATGAATGGGTGAAACTGATGGTGGTAGTTGGTTGTTGACAGGGACAGTGTTTGAAGGAGAAGCCTCATGACTTTGAGGATCCATTTTTGAACCTATAAAAAAAAATAAGAATCAATTATAAACAAAGGTTGCGTAACCAGCTAATCGTTTCTTTTACTGTATATTAAAGGCAATGCTGTTGCAAAAAGAGCCTCTTACAAGCCTATCAGGTTAAAGTAAATCAACATGCTGAACAGTGTTTGGTACAGTACATGTGTAATACGATGTTAAAATGTGTTATATATACTGAACAAAAATATAAAGACAACACTTTTTTTGCATTTTACATGAGCTTTTGTACACAAAAGGCTTTTTCTCTTAAACTTTGTACACAACGTTGTCTAAATCTGTGTTAATGAGCATTTCTCCTTTGCCGAAATAATCCATCCACCTCACAGGAGTGTCAAATCAGGATGGAAGAAAAGGACACCCTAAACTGTACAGTTTTACCCCCCACACACAATGTACCCGCATATGTTACATATAGGTTTTGAGGGGATATGTAATTGGCATGCTTGCTTTTAAGTTTGTGACTTACAATTCATAGTCTTACAATCCAAGCCATTGTGGGGTCTTGCTCAGGGACCCCTCTGTGGTAGCTTGGCAGAGGTGGATTTGAACCCTGGACCTTCTGGTCCAGTACCTTAACCACTAGGCCACCGCAGTCCCACGCTGGCCCAGCATGCTGATTGCAGGAATGTCTACCAGAGCTATTATAAGCTGTCCCCAAAGGCGTTTCAGAAAATTTAGCAGTTCATCCAACCGGCCACACCACCTCAGAGCCTGTTATCACACCAGCTCAGGACCTCCACAAAGGACCTCTGAACTGTCGTCTCAGGGAAGCTCATCTGAATGCTCGTCGTCATCGTGGTGTCCTGATAACATGCAGCAACTTCACAGCCACTTAAAAGGACTAGACCAACATTCCACAGTTCACTCTCACCAATCTGATCAACTCTATGCAAAGATGTGCTGCGCTGCATGAGGCAAATGGAGATCACATCAGATACTGACTGGACTAATAAACTGTACATTTTAGAGTGGCCTTTTACTGTGGTTAGACTAAGGTACACCTGTGCAGTAATCACTCTGTTTAATCAACATTGTGATTTGCCACAATTGTGAGGTGGATGGATTATGTCGGCAAAGGAGAAGTGCTCATTAATAGGGATTTAGACAAAATTGTGAACGTTTGAGAGAAAAAGGCTTTTTGTGTACATAGAAAAAGTCTTAGATCTTTGTGCTCAGCTCATGTAAAATGGAAGCCAAAACAAGTGTTGCTTTATAATTGCTGTTCAGTATATATACAAACCTCGGGGTTTAGGGGCTATTTCAAAATGAATATAAAAGTATTTTATTTCATCTTCAGAAGGGTGCATGTTCACCCAAGACTGCCAAAAGACAGAGACACAGACAGTGATGGGACATGGACAGGATCAGATTTTCCAGCAGTTCTCGTGGATCCTCTTCATATCTTCATTCTTATTTTTAAATATCACCTGATTTTTGTGAGCAGTGTATTACATGTTAACATATAACATGTTGGATAATACACGTACCCCCATTGTCTTTATCTTTAACTAACATATTGTGTTACTTAACACTATAGTAAAACTGTACGGAATACTGTTAATCATGGTTGTAAAGAACAATGTGACATGACCGTACTAGATAGCAGAAGTATTAGAATATGTCATTTTAAATACACAATAAGTACAAGAGTTTAGTACAGTAACCATTATATGTTATAAAATAACACACACGAAACGTACCAAATCGCTGGTCGTAGCTATAGCTAACTAGACTAGTGGTTGAAACAATACACAACTTCGCGATGCGTCTTACCTTTTAAAGGATTGAAATTATATATCAAGATGTAGCTACAACTCTTACTTACTGACGTTTGAAATTAAACCACTGCTGTTCTGCGTGTTTCAGTGTTTCAGTGTTCAGTTTGACCGTTAGCTCGATCTGCTAACAACAAGCAACCGAATCTGCCGCCACCCGAAACGCTTCATCACGTGACATGGCTTAACCAATGAGAAGAAAAGGTTTAAACATCAAATAACCTTCCGCCCCCTGCGTACGATTCATAGTGTATAAACTACATCACATGTACAGAGATTCAACCTGCTGTATCAACCGAGGGAAAAAATGATATGCTCCCTAAATGGGAAACCTGTATAAAGTAGACCTACATAGTGCACACTGTGTATAGTGAGGCTCGGTTTGGGTTCAGCCTTTGGTATCGGACTCAATCAGTGCAATTAAGTTCAGATACAATCACTAGTGGGTCATCAAGAATAGCGTTTAGTAATAGTGTTATTCATGACTTTAATAACTTTGGGCCAGGTAAATTACATATCTCTTATAGACTTATAGTCCAATTCTGTAGGAAAAACCTGTTTTTAGTCTGGCCCAACGTGATTAAAGTCATTAATAACACTGTAATATTATCGTCTTTTTCATTTTCAGTGATGCTCATGCAATGTTGCCGGTTGTTTTTAAAATGGTAAATCACTTTGAAATCAATTATTATTATTATTATTATTATTATTATTATTATTATTATTATTATAAGTCTAGATACAAGAATAACAAAAAAATCAAGAATAATCAATATCCAAT
>JAUZST010005633.1:0-15429 GCA_034779995.1 Parotocinclus haroldoi | reverse complement strand
GATAGATATATAGATAGATAGATAGATAGATAGATAGATAGATAGATAGATAGATAGATAGATAGATAGATAGATAGGTAAATTGGAAACAGAAAATTGGAAAAAGAAGAACAGGTGGAAGAAAACAAGGTGAAAATGTATAGATAAAGGAAGTAAAGCATTAAAGACAATTGCAATATATACATATTGAAAATGAGACAAAATTTAAGTAGTAGATGAGATTTGAAAGTAAGAGAGATAAAAAAGAGAAATCAAGCATTTGGGAAGGCAGCACTAAGATATCCGACCATACTTCATCCACCCACGTTGCCATCTATTCATCCAAATGTCCATCCTCTCCACTGTCTGCGTTAATGCTCATCGAGAACTCTGCTTTTTTACATCCAGACATTATTATATACCCATCTGAAAGGTTTCGTTCTGCATTACATAAGCACTTTAGAGCTCTCTGAATTGATGGCCTCCTGACACCTTGCCCTTAGAACTTGAGTGTGTGGGCATATTTTTGTGCGTTATTATGTGTCTGTGTGTGTAGGAAAGGGGGACACACTTTACTTAGACAATAATTTGAAGGAAATAAGAAAAGAAATGAAAGTGCAAAGTAGAGTGGCTTTGATGACTCATAGACACACTCAGGAAGAGTGGGAACATGGATTTAAAGCCACAGACAGTTGTAAGAATCGTGCAACTGTTTAAAAAGTATTCGGACACCTAAACGTGACATTTTTATGTGCTCGATTAACATCTGATTGCAAAACTATGGACAATAATATGGGTGTCATATGCATTTGCTGCCATAAATGCTTCCACACTTCTTGAGATTCTTTTAACTAGAGTTTGAAACAGGACTTTTATGTCATGTAATAATATCAAGGAATAGGGTTTGGCTTGCCATTGCTGATGGGGTTGAAGCGTAATAATTCTGAAAATGTGTTCCTACAGACAATACTAATGTAGTGGGTTCAAACTTCGAAACATTTATACAGTAAATTTCTCTACACCATAATGCTCACAGCATCTTCAGTTACAATCAGTGCTATTTACAGAGAGTGTGAAACTCCCTGGTATGGGGTAGAATTCGATTTTATTTATTTATTTTTTAAATGCATTTCGGGTGGCACTTACAGTGTCCTCCTCGCCACTGCGGCTGGGGCTCCCTTCAGCTTCCCCGAATGAATCATCTGTGGGAGGGTCACTGGCTTGTGATGGTGATTTGGATGGGGAGCTCTGCCGGGGAGCTGGCGTCGGTGCTGGACAAAAACACAGCAAATTAAATAATTAAGTTTTACTTGATAGTAGAATGGAGGTACTATTGACATGGCATTTAGCATGTCCCATGTTCATCTTAATGTTTTATATTTAGATCAAGGTAAGCACACAGGTTTAATCTATTTCAATTACTGTTCCCGTTTGGGTAAATAGGTACAAGAAATCAGTTTAATCCAAACAGAACATTTATGTTTAAAAAAAGCAACAACAGAACAGCAGGCTGTCAGTGTCTGCTAGAGTAAAAGCCCACAAACACATTCGCAACTAATACGAATTGTATGAAGACACAGAAATTTGAACCATGTTATAACTGGACAAATTGTACCTTATTAACATATGTGACCAAGTTATTTATTGCAACAAGAGCACTTTTTAGGAACTGGATATTGTATGAAATCCCTCTATATCCGCAGGGTTCCACATCCACTGACTCACCCATCCATATATCAAAGATATTTGAAAATAGAAATAATAATACGTAAAAAATCCAAAATTTGAAACATGAATTTGTTCCATGCTGAGGGCCATGATAAATCTGAATTAGGTCATGAGTCACTACAGTATCGACTTGGCAGGTTAAAAACATAAGATCATCTTTGTTCGAATTCCTAATACAGTATCGATGACATTTTTTACAAAGCCAAAGTGTTTTTCTAATGATTCTTTACATCCTAAACAGCATACACCTGTACTAAGTGTCAAATAAGGGCAAAACAAATGTAAAGACTGTACTAGTACTAGTACACATTATGTACTATGCGTGTTATTTGAAGAAAATGGATAGCGAAATGCTAGATAACTAGTTTGCATTGGTCACATCTAGAAGCAAGCGGAATTTCAGCGATTAAGTACTGGTGAGTTTTAACAGCACATTTAATATTAACCAAACATAAAACATACTGTAATAGTCAACATTTCATAACCATATTAAAGACCTGAATATTTGAACCCAGATTTTCTCTGTCCTTAACCAATCCTTTAAACAAGTCTCTCTGTGTGAAAATGGCTCTGAGCACTGGGGTAACTTCTTTCCCTTGTACAAACAATGAGACCTGGCGGTTCGCACTCTTCATTGCCACTTCATGCATGAGTTTGATTCTCACGTGGTGTGGAAGCACTTACTGCTTTCCCAGTGCAACAGTGTCCCACTCTTCCACAGCAGTAATTAGCACAACAGGACTATGAGGATCTAAACAGACTGAATGCACAATGCATGGTTCTCCAGAGACTTGTAATAATTACTCTACTCTGCAGCACTACACAGCTGCCACATCCTCGCTCTTTCTTTCTCTCTGTCTTTCTCCCCCTTATTATTAATTGTCATTTTCATGCTGACTAGATACAATAATGTGTGAGCGCTAACATCAAATTCCACCTCTTAACCTTGAGCCTCTTTTACTTGGGGAAAGCTGGGCTCACAGAGAATCAAAGACCTGTGAAAGATACATACTCATTTCAAATATTGTTAAGGTGTAGTCTACTATGGCAGCCTCCCTAAAAGCCTAAAACAGAAAGCCTGGCTAGCCTCTGTCTGAAATCTTAATGCCACACAAAAGTTTAATAAATGGGGAAGTACTCCTTCAATAATGTGGAGAATTTCAATTTCTTTACATTTCAGAGGTCTTTACTGCATCTGTATATGCACACTATACAGACACTATGCAAAACATAATAAGCTTTATACAAAGGTTTAGGTTCCACTGCCCAACATACACATTTTGTTTAGTTTGCTGATATTAAAAAAGCAGAGAAGAAGTAGGCGCACCATGGCCATTACTCATGATAAATCTTTATGTAAAGGCTCGTCTGTATGCACTGAAAGATCTGATCAGAACTGTAAACAACGCGATGCTCATTTTTAGTGTTTTAGTGGGAGGGAGCAACCCTGATTTGACTACAGTTTTCCCTTGCATTCATTAGCTATGTCCTGCAGAAACCCAAGAAATCTGGTCAGGTTTTGTGGAACCCAGATATTTTTAAGCGATGGTTTTGACTCACGTGAATTGGTGGATGGTGTGGTGGAGGTGACAGGTGTCAGGTTCATCTGGGAGATGTCAAAGTCATCGCAATCATCAGTGTCCTGTGCTAGGCCGACACGGCTGAAGTAGCTGGTGAAGGCATCCGTTGTGCAAGCCAGGCTGGGCTGTTCACTTTTGCGTGTGTCCATAGTTGCCGGCTTAGCCATCTGGAAGTCCTTGAACATCTCCTTGCTCATTTTGACCTGACCAGGCAATGAGTGTTCCCCATGCTGCGGACTGGAGGCTGTGGAAGCTGATGAGCCTGGAGTTGACCCAGCCCCCGGAACACCCATTGTAGGTACTTCACAAGAGGCTGCAATGGTCATGGGAGCCAATGTCTGGAACATTGCAGCAGGTAGTGGTCCCATTGTCTGTGCAGGCACAAAAGCAGCAGGCGAGAAGTGCGCTCCAGCCATGGCTGCCCACTGCTGCTGTGTAGCAGGGAAAAGGTTGGCCTGTCCCCATATTAGTGGCTGCCCACCAGGTAACACCTGAGCCATGGGAACTGGTGACTGGACCCCAAATGCCAACGGTGTCTGGGCTGCAAACTGCTGTTGTGCCCAACCTGGGGGCACAGCTCCCATTGTCACATAACCTGTGGGAATGGAAGTTGAAAAATCAAAATAGTTCATTTATCACTTGTCCATTCCAAAAGAACTGAAGGATGAAGGTATGATCAGTGATTTTTGCTGAAAAGCTTTTCTTTACCGGTAGCTAAAATACAAGGAAAGCTCCTTGGTTTGGCAGAATTCAATATTTGACATCGTTCAGTGTTTATATTTGTATACAATATATTACACCAAATCAGCCACGACTAAGCAATTAATCTAATACACAGTACTACAACACAAGCCAGCTGTAGCTCAGCAGGCAGGATTTGTTGGAATATATTTGTGACAATCCATTTCAACCCAAACTGAGCCGTATCCCTAATCAAATAACCAAAACACTTTGAGGTTTGGAATCCAGCTAACACGCAACTTTTTCTGTGTAATTTAAAATTGCACATATGCACCTAGATATTGATGTTTAAGATAAAACAATTGATTCTGTAAGTAGACCAATTTATTATTTTCACTATAATGCAGATCTAAAGAAAGTTAGCAAAGCTGTAGCTTAGTTTTTCAATCAACCATTCTATTTTCTTCTTTACTGACTAGATAGTGAGGACAAACACAGCTATTAAATATACGTCAAGCCACATGATGCCAGGGGGCCAACTAGGGCCTAAGCAATTGATTACACAAGTATAAATTCATTTTGCTGACTACAAGATAACATGTGACCTTAATGTACTGTAGTGCCCTTAAAAATCTAATCCGTTTCCTCCAGGATCATTTGTTCTGCCTACACATAAACTATATTGCTACATAGCAATAATATAAAATTATTATTTAGAAATCCTAAGTACGCAAGAATATAATTAACGAGCAGAAAGACAAGCTGAATATGCGAAAGGTAATGTGCAATCGGTATAACTAATGGGAAGACTGCGTATTAAACAGTTTAAAAGTGCTGACACTGCATTTATGGCTGTATATGCAACTTGAAAACTGACGGCAGCATTAAGTCAAGAAGAGGTTTAGGTTTAGGTCTGTTTTTGTTGAACATATCATTCAACACTTGAATAGTTTGTGGACGGTGCCAGAATGATCCTGTTATAACATTCTGTAACATTTGTGTTTTTTTCCCAACTTTGGTGTTAGGTGTTGGTGTGAGACGGACACATAAAGTGTTCAGGACGTGTTAAAAATGCATCGACATCAAAGGTCTCATTGAGTCAATGGGATGTGGAAGTTATGTAGCTGACAAATGGGTTTTTATTGACAGTTCAAAGGGAATTCTAAAGTGTGTGTTGCTTCACAATGGCAATAAATTATCCGCCATTCCTATGACTTACTCGGTAAATATGAAAGGACCTTGAATATACTATAAGAACCATTCTCCATGAAATCAAATATAATGATAATTGCTGGATTTTATGTTGCGACCTGAAATTTATATCCATGCTTCTAAAACAATGAAGTGGTTGCACAAAGTTTCCTCGCGTCCTGTGCATTTGGGCTAGCCGAGCAAAACTTAATACATGTAAATAATGGCATGCTAGAGAGAAATTTGAGATCAGGGAAAAAGAGTATTAGGATTGAACCACTTGTTAATCCACAGACAATATTGTCCC
The DNA here is from genome assembly GCA_034779995.1 of Parotocinclus haroldoi. Classification (NCBI taxonomy): domain Eukaryota; kingdom Metazoa; phylum Chordata; class Actinopteri; order Siluriformes; family Loricariidae; genus Parotocinclus; species Parotocinclus haroldoi. Next base: position 9,963 of record JAUZST010005633.1, on the reverse strand, counting down.
CCATTGCATTATAAAGTGGGACTCATGTAACAGTTCGTTAGGGCTGTGGATCAAGATGGTGAATCTTGGGTACCACATTTCCTCCCACATCGTGAAATCTGGTATATGGTAAATGCACTATATGGTTGTATAATTAGGCTACTAATCAAAGGCAGAGAAATAAAAAAATATCCCATGAAAAACATAAAAAAGGAATATAGAATCTTGGAGCTTTGAGTAAAGACCAAGAAGAACACTTTCACTAAGACAACAAGACCATGAAACACAGAATATGTAGTTAAATGGAACGCAGACATGATGACAGAATACTGTTGGTAAACGTTGTCTTCAAATTGTGTAGCTCTCTACACAAAGCTGTCCATGTGATGTTGTGATATACTGAAAAACAGGTGAAATAATAATAATTTCTTCTATTTATTACTTGCAATACTGAATATCATACTACAAGCTCATAAAACTGGCTACTGAACATTTATTTCTATGCTGCAGTGCTATTATGCACTTCCTGCAACCAAACTAAATTGAATTTATTGTACTTGCTACTCTGAATTGTTGTAATTAGACTGTAATTGCAACTTTATCCCACCTAATGTATACACTTTACTGGTGTAGTATATGTGTCACTGTGAGTGGAGTAGATGTGTGTGACTATGTGTTTTTCGCATCACATGCCCACAGCTTAAGCGTGCTGTGCAACAATCAAAGTCTATAAGTGTGACATACAACCTTGATTGCATAATTACTACTAAACCCATTGTCGTTAGGGTTTGCCCCCACGCCGTGCTCCTTTTCCCAGTGGTGTGCTTTTGCCACATTCCCTAGCGTGTTTGTCTCTCCTGGCGCGGCTCCTTATCTCCTGCACCGGTTTCCCATTAGGTGATTACGTTTCACGCTATTTAATGCCGGCGTTCGCGGCCCTCTTGGTTGGCTTGTTACGATTTCTTAGCGTTATCTTTTGCGTTCAGTCTCGTTTTGCCTCCTCGCTTGTGTCTCTTCTCGTTTCTTCCTTAGTGTTTATTTCTGGATGTTTACACCACCCTTGTTGCACCCCACTGTATTGGGAAGGTTTTTTTTTCGTTGTATTCTGTCCCAGTGTTCTGTTTTTGGATCAGAGTCCGTTCCTCATCACCACGGGCACTGGTATGGTCTCTGGGTCCAGTTTCAGCCCCAGTAGGAGCCCTGGGTCTCCACGAATTTTAACTGCTTCCGCTTGTCTTCTTCTGGGCACCATTATGGCTAGACGGGTCTTAAGTCTGCAATGACCCTGCCCGTTACGCCGTCGATTAGGCGGACTTCCCAGGACTCCAACGTGTCTCTTCGTTCCTGAGTGGCAGGCGGCCCTACATATTCCGCGGAGCCCCAGCTCAGTACTTCAATCCCGAAGGTGGACTCCTGAAGTCAAAAAAACTCTCCAGATTCCCTAGCAGCAAGGCAGGTCCTACAGTAAACAGTCCGTGAGGGTCCAGCTTGGCATCCCTTCTACAAGGCGGACTCAGAAGTTCAAGATCCCAGGTTCCCTAGCGGCAAGATGGACACATTCTGTGAGGTTCCAGCTCAGAAAGAGACTTTCCTGATTTCCTGACAGCAGGATTGCTCTGATTGGTTTTCCCAAGGCAGACTCTGAACTCTCTCCGCCATGGACTTTTTCTTCCTGGGTTCCCCCCTTGTTATTTATTTGTTGCCTTTATTCTTGTTTGTTATTCTGTTGGTTTACCTATTAATGTTTTGTTTATTTAATTCCCCCAGAGTTTCTAGTCTGTTGTCTGTGGATTATTGCATTTTGGGCTCTGTCCCTAAATTTTTGTGGGATCCTGGGGATTTCACGAGACTGATCTGTCTTGTGGGATCCCTAGAACACACAGTAACAATTGTCTTATTATTTTTTTTACCACCATTCAGCCAAAAAGGCTTGGATTGAAGCCATGAACTTTAATGTGCAGAGAGAGATGACTGATTTCCTCTCAGTGAAAAGGTTTTTAATGTTCAGTTGAACTATGGTAAATAGCTCTCCTTATGGGCTCACCCTTAATGAACAACTCTTTAGAAGCAAACATTTAAAACCTGACTCACACAAGCTTTTCTTTCTTTCTAGTGGTGGGCAATGTAAGAAAAAAAGTTTCAGGTCGGACCATGATTCGCAGTCTATTTTGTTGCAACTGAACTAATTATACACATTTGCTCTGTGTAACGGTCCATCCTAGATGTCTCCGAGCCCAGAGAAGTCAACATGGCCTCTTTCTTTTTTGCACAGAAGTGTTTTAAGTGCCATTTGTGAACGTAACTCCGTATGGTAGTGTTTGGTAAAGGTTTGCCAAAGCAAAGCAATCCCTTTCCCATGTGATTATATTAGCTTTTGCTGAATGACGGTTTTTGATGCAGTGCCATCTGAGGGATCGAAGATCTCGGGGTCTTCAGGTAAGGCTTGCTCTCATGCACATGCTTATGCACTGAAATTCTTTCATTTTCCTTGAATAATTGAATGATATTATGCAATGTGGAGGGAGAAATACGCAAACTCCTTCCAATCCTACTTTGAGGAACATAATTTTTTTAGTATCTCAATAATATTGTTAACAAACTGAAGATCCTCTGCCCATTTTTGGTCCACAAAGGCTCATGGATACTGCTTTTGTACAAAATCATGATTATTATCACCTGTTAACATGACCTGTTTAAAATCATATTACAATTTAGTTTCTTTTACCCCATGACCAGCTACATCATGTTTTTATTCATGTTTTTCAGGCCTGAAATACAGGAAGGAATGTTTATTAACAGAAAGAAATGACATTGATTAGGAATAAAATGAAATATCTCTAGTTCATACGGTCTGCAATGTAGTAAAAGACGAAGTAAATATAGGAATCACTGTTTTAAATTTTGCATTTTCCACACTGCCCTGACCTTTTTTAGTTAGGGAGAATCTGACGGAGCAGATATGGTAGGTCTAATTTGTTCGGCATTCATCAGGCTTCCAATATTCCTCCAAGCATTCACAGAGCAACAGAGTTAAAGACAGATGGGTAGGGTTATACCGCTTCATGGTTCCAGATGCATTCATGATATACTGTTTAGTGTTTTTGAACAAGTCAATCTGGCTGCAGCAGCTGTCTCAGGCATACACTAAATTGGAATACCGAAGTGTGAAGTGTGCTGTGGCTCTACTGCCACCAGCATCATTAATTCAAAAACAGGAATGAGTAGAATATTGCTTGCAGTACTTACATTTTGTCTATGTTGTTTAAGGTTTGAAATGGTTTCATTTGTTTTTTTAGCTGGTTTTCCTAAGCTGTGTACTCATGTCGACACCTCACCATGCCCACATATTCCACAGTGCTTGGAATGTACTGTTCTCTGTGTCAGTACTAAACAAACTTAAAATGAGACGCACAATCACACATATCTGGGGCTACAGTAATTAGTCCATTCTTTCCCTATTGTGAAGCATTTGATATGCAGTTCAGAATATAGGCCAGTAATGAGAGCATTCATATTCTGCAGCTAGAAAAGAGAACACTTCATGCACTCTGCATTAGTCAGACACATAGCCAATATAGAAATCACTGTGTTTATCTGTTAATGTCCTTATTTCATACACACGCATTAATAGTTAAACTGACCTGAGGGCACAGAGGCTGGGTTGAAAGGAGCAAACAGTTCTGACGGGTGTTGGTGGGCCAGCATTGGGTCTAGAGAGTTAGCTGGAGAGGCAGGAGTCTGAAAACACATACATTTTGTTCATATACAAGGAATTTAGGTATGGAAAATGAATGTGTGTTTGTGTGTACTCACTGAAGGAGATGTGATATCTGGGGGAGTAGACATGTCTCCGAAGAGCTCCAACTGGTGTATATTCTGTGATAAGAAGAAGAAGGATTAGACAACAGAATCCTTGCTGCACTCCTCACTCATTATTTGCGTCAGTTTCTCAGCTTCATATAATACCACCTACCTTTTGACCCATCATAAGTGGACATGGCTAGCCAGTGAGTAAATATATAAGGATCGTTAATGCAGTGCTGTGTGAATAATGATGGATTAATGATGACGTATGGGGGTGATGACTTCATATACCCACCATGGACCAGTGCAAGCAACGTCATTTCCTCAGAATAAAGGTCTGGATCTTGGTAAATATCTTTTTAAACATTTATTGCTTAAAAATGACTTCATTCATTACGAAACCTAACCCTACCCATGGTACAAGGCAATATTTGCTGACCACTAGTGCGTGTCCGATCTTAATCGACCTCTTGTCACTTGGTTTTCGGAGTACTAATGCATGCTCACTTTTCATGTGCAATTTCCGTTCTATATGAATACTTTCAATATTATTGGACAATGGCTGCTGAGAGCATGACAGTATATGAACCTTAAGCTATACAAATAAAACAACAGACGGGTTATTTAGTTATTATTTACAGGCTGTGTTTATAAAAATATTTCATATTCTGAGCAAAAAAACAGGGGGTCACATGAAATACCCATTGTCTAAAAAAAGAGGTTTGAGGTCAGAACTGTACTTCCACTGCTCCTGACTGGCTGGCGCGCGAGCACACACACACACACCCACACACACACACACACACACACACACACACACACACACACACACACACACCCTGGCAGGTGGTGTGACATTTACTCACTGCTACAGTTCAACCACAGAGCAGTAACGCTAGTAAATGGTGTATATTGATCACATTTATGTGATTCATCAATCAACTGGGCATGTAACAGCCATTGTGTTTCCTGTGCACCTTACCTGTGGAACCACCACTAGTTCAGCATCTAGATCCAGCAAACTGGTCTGATCATTATGTTCAAAAGTAGTGTAGTGTTTGATGTAACATGGGATGGAACGGAAACACATACATACAGATACACTATCACGGGAGAAGGTGAGAATTTGGGATGGGAAGAATGATTTTTGGAAAAAGTACCATAGCTGAAGATGTACAATAAATATTTACCTGCACAACTGAGGCCACAGATTATGGTTTGGTTGCAGCACCCTTACTATCATTATGTCACATCTCATTCATGGTCAACGCAATTCTCTGCTTCACTTGTTTCAGAATGAAACAGGCTTGGTTTATCCAACCAGCTATAAATTATGCTATGTTCATTTTCATTCCGAGCTAACCCCTCGCCCATCCCCAGACACACCGTCCCAGGGGAAAAGAAAACAGATAGGCAATCTTTTAGGAGGCTGCCAGAAGGGCTCTAATGGGAAAGTAATGGCCTCGTATGGGCCTCCTTCAAGAGTAGAGCTGGAGAAGAGCAGGGGACCATGAACAACATCTGCTATTATTTCACATCCTGCATTATTGCAAAATAATAGAACAGAGGAAAGCAGAGGAATAAAATGATGCAAGATATAAATCCTTATCGTTCATATTACCAAAACTGACACCAAAAGCATACTTATCAAACATACACATGCATGCATGCATGCAGCACACAGAGAGTGTGATCATTAAACAGAGCTAGACTGACAGGTTTATACCCAACGCCTGTCTGTTTTAGGACTTATTATTTGCATGGAAGGAAAGATGGAGAATGCAAAGTAACTGAAGCTAATTAAAGCATGCCCATAGAGAGATTAAAGCTATGAAAAAATAACGGTTTCCAGACAACAGCCACTGGCTGCCATTTCTCTGAAAGTAAAGATAGAAAACAGAGATAAGGAGAGAATGAAGAAGGGGTGAGAGTGAGAAAAAAAAAGCGTAAAAGAGAGGATAAAACTTTCAACCCAGTGTAAGCTTTTAATCATTACTACTTATATTATCAGAATTATTCATATAGAGCTATATGTAGTTTTTCCTTGGATATAAAACAAGATATATTTCATCAGCTGAAGAATTTGAGCAGAGTGCAGCCTTTCTGGGGTGTTAAAAAAGTTTATAGTTTCGGAGAAAATTGTGAGAAATAAATTTAATGTTTGGTGCTAAAATAGTGATCAATTACTTATTTTACGAAAGTGCAACCAACTCTCCAGAGGGTCTTTGTGGGTTTTGATAAATAAGGAAAGAAGGTTACAACTAGATTCCACCCAAAACGCTCTTTGCCCCCTCACTATTACAGAACTATTTGCAGCTTTAACACCGATGGGTGAAATATTATTTAATGAACAAAACAGAAAAAAAAACACAAACAAACAACAAACAAAACTTATACTGCTCACTGTAGAATGCTTGGGTCAGTAAGTCTCTAATGTTCTCTAAAAAAAAACACAAAAACAGAAAAATCTAATCTGGTCTTGCTTTTTGGATGGAAAAGGTGTTCTTCCTCTATTCCTCCCCTAATTATGACAGCAATGATAAGCATGTGTGAGAATCTATACACAGATATGAAAGTAAGCCATCTTATGAGACTGTATGGGCAGCAGTTCAAAGGGAGGCAGAAAAGACACTGGATTCATGTGTTTCCATGAGTTTGACAACCCTCAGCTTACGATTCTAAACTAAAAGGAAAAAAAACATGGTTTAAAAACAGTCTGGGCTGAACATGTCCACGTTTTTTCTCCCTCGTCCTTGAAAATTACAGACACAATTGCCTACAGTTTCTTACCTAACTTAATGGTGCTCTCGTATTTTTCCCCCATTCAGATGCACATCGTTTTGATTTAAGAAGCATATTTACCTTAGACACTTTACCTTAGAAATATTTTTAAGCGCTACTCCACCATTGTTCTAGTGTGCAAATCAGCATTAATAAGAGATGCTAAATTCAGGTCATATACAGTGCTCACAAAAAATATGGGATATTTAATTATGGGATACAATTATAAATATACCCTTATTTTTGTGAGCAGTATACATAAGTCCCTGCAATATATAACTAAGTTGGATTTTAAGTGTACTTCGCTACATGATGTAAAACATTTATAAATACTGCCAGCTCAATTCAAAGAATTATTATAATGGTATTTGGGGTATAGGTATAAAAAGTAGAGATTTCTTTATACCTGATCAACATCGATTCACATTTAAGAACACAATCTTGACAACTATAACAACTACGAATGAAAAAATTAAAATCTAGCGTTTGTAGTTAATGTGTACTTATTGGTACTGCGGCACCGATTGCCTAGATGGCACTGTTACTTGTGTAGTTATCTGGGAAGGCTTCTGTAGAGAGAAGAAATTTGAAAACTAAGCACTACTTGTGTAACTTGTGAGTCTCTAACCTATAACTATATTAACTGGTTCACATTCGCTCTGTTCTATCAATATCTTGCTGATATTGTTCATAATACTGTCCAAATAAAATTGTTGTTATATTGTCATAACTGGCATTTATCAATATTTTATATTTGCTGAAAAATGAGAACTGAGAAACTGGGCCATTGTAGACTTGATAATCTGTTAGATAATGATAGATCAGGCTGTCAATCTGTCAGTCAAATGCATACAGCCTGTTCATGCAGCTCTAATACTAATCAACATACTATTCACAGAGTAGCTGTGTGTGTGTGTGTGTGTGTGAGAGAGAGAGAGAGACTTCACGCTTGGACCCTGAAGCTAACTTAGTGCTGTTGTCTTATATAGAAGGATTTGGGCAAAAAAAGTACTTCTTAGGGAAGGGCATTAACGTAAAATGGTCTCCATAGTGACATAAATCTAATTGATCTGACTTACATAAACTGTAAATACATTTACAGAATAATATCCTGATGCTGTCTAATTCTGCATCTCTGCAAATCTCTTGTTACTTATAAAATCTCTTTTATCTTTAATTTTCCTTCAATCTCCTTCACAGATGCTTCACATCAATACAATCCCAAATCAGCAAAAGGTTAAAAACACGCATTCATTCCTGCAACGCATCCAAAAAGAAAAACAGTACTTGTTGGGGCAACAGTACTTTAGAGCTAGTAATAAATTTAAAAAAAACTTAAATAATGACATGATTTCCTGAAAGCAGGTGATGTCAACAGGTTATTGTAATCATGTAATCATGGTACACAATTTGAATCCAGGTAAGGTTAAGTGTTTAAGGAGCAAAGATGGGCAGAGGATTGTCAACAAATGTGTGTGAGAAAATTATTGAAATGTTTAAAAACAATGCGCCTCAATGAAAAATTAGAAAGGATTTGCAATTGTCTGCAGTGCATGCAGTATCTCACAGAAGTGAGTAGACCCCACATTTTTTTTTAACTATGTTGCTATATCTGTTCATGAGACAAGACTTAAAATATGACACTTGGATACAATGTAATGTACAGCTTGTGCAACAGTGTAAATTTGCTGTGCTTTCAAAATAACTCAATACACAGACATTAATGTCTAAATCATTGGCAATAAAAGTGAGTACACCCCTAAGTGAAAATGGCCAAATTAGCCGCGATGCGACTCATAGTGTTACAAAGTGCCTTGAAAGTGAGCTGCATCACAGAGGCCAAGATCACACAGCGGTTTAATAGGACTGGTTCCACTCAGAACAGGTCTCAGCATCATATGCAGAGGTTGGCTTAAAAACAGAGGTGCTGCCAGCGTTACTGCAGAGGTTAGAGTTGTGGGGAGTCAGCCTGTCAGGGCTCAGATCATATGCCACGCTCCCTTCTAAAACTGGGCAGCAGGGCAATACTCCAACATGATAATGACCCCCAAACAAACCTTCACGACGACCACTGCCTTGCTATAGAAAAAAGTAAAGGTCAAGCATGTCTCCAGACCTATTTATTCCAGATCTATTTATTCATTTTAACTTAGGGGTGTACTCACTTTTGTTGCCAGCGTTTTCGATATTAATGGCTGTGTGTTGAGTTATTTTGTGGGCACAGCAAATTATACGAAATTATACAATTTATACAAGCTGTGGACTACTTTACATTGTAATAAAGTGTTATATTTTTATTGTTGTCCCATGAAAAGATAAGGCATCAAAAGGAATTTCAGTTAATACCTCAGATGGAACAGCATCAGAAGCCATCCATTCATCAATAGGTGATATAACCACAGGGGTAAGAGATTACTTTATCAAACCTCTAGCAAACACTAACATATGGCGTTATGTGAGCAAATGCCACTTACAGCTGGACTGTCCGATAAAGATGCTTCATGTTAACCATGTCCAAAAGTGGCAGTGAATTCTCTGGGCTTGTAGGCATCTAGGATGGACTATTGTGGACAGATGAATCAGTATTCAATGTCTTTTTTTCTTAAATAATGCCCACCATGTGCTCTGGACCAAAGACGACAATGACCATCCAGACTGTTATCAGCAACCAGTCCAAAAGCCAGTCTGTCATTGTAATGGGGCTGTGCCAGTGCACTTAGTAAAGGTCATTCACATTTCTGTGATGGCAATGTTGAGGCAGAAATGTACATTCATATCTGCAAACATCATATGCTGCCTTTAAGATGTCATCTTTTTCAGGGGTGTCCATGCATTGTTCAACAAGACAATGCAAAACCGCATGCTGCACACATTACAAATGCATGGCTGCAGAGCAAGAGGGTATGGGTACTGTACTGGCTTGCCTGCAATAGAGAATGTGTGGAGAATTTTAAAATGAAATGAACAACAAAGACAACCCCACACTGTTGAATATCTTCAGACGTGCAGGAAGAACGGGACAAAATAACACCTGAAGCACTAAATTGCTTGGTATCCTTTGTGGTGAAATGTCTTTTAAGGGTGGTGAAAATGGAATAGCAACGTAAAGTTTTGGAATGCATTGCAGGTCTGAAATGCAGGAATGGATGTTTATTAACAAATTTAATTAGATTGACCAGAAAAAACATACTGTTTGCAATGGAATAAAAATCAATGTAAATGAAAGAATCACTGTCTGTGTTTTATATGCATTTTCCATACTGTTCCCACTTTTCTGATTTGGTTGTATTTCAGCTAAGCTTGACACATGTAAATTATCCACGTGTGTGTGTGTGTGTGTGTGTGTGTGTGTGTGTGTGTGTGTGTGTGTGTGTGTGTCTGTGTGTGTGTGTGTGTGTG
>JAUZST010005632.1:0-15429 GCA_034779995.1 Parotocinclus haroldoi | reverse complement strand
ATATATATATATATATATATATATATATATATATAGAGAGAGAGAGAGAGAGAGAGAGAGAGAGAGAGAGAGAGAAAAAGAGAGAGAGAGAGAGTATATTATTATATCAGTTATATATCAAGGTTTCTAAGAAAATGAGTAAGCTGTTGAAAATATCGTCAACATAATAGCGTCTGTAAATGAAATGTGTATATACTCTCGTTTCATGAAGTACAAAAGGTTATACTTCACAGCTTGTGGTGTGTGCTGTGGGTTAATATACAGTATCTGATCGTTTATTAGTTGGGTACTTTGAAGCAAACATTAAAAAGCAGTTGCAAAAACCTTTTATTCCAACGTGGAACATTTTTTACCTTTAACTTTATTTAGTAAATAACTCAGCTTTAAGAATAATTGTGACACAAAGACGATCATTTTCCTTTAAAAATTATTATTGTATTATTTTTTTCTTTAAAATAGTAAAATCAAAGTTAATCATCATTTTTAAAATGTTAAGTGCTGTAACCTCTAAATTATATATTAAGACAGTATGAACTATTATGAAATACTGTTCGTGTATGCAAATATCAGAACATTTTTTAGACTATTTATATATTATATATTGCATCTATTATCCTACATCTTTATAATATTTACTGTGTCAGTAAACTGCACAGATGTTTTATTATTATTTATATGTATAAGTTAAATTATTTTGAAATAAGCCTTAAATGTAAAATAGTTATAAATAACTTAAAAAAAGAAAACCATCCAGTTCTGTCCCCATTTATATTGGACAGGGTCACATGGAGGTTCAAAGCATATCCTGGAATTCACTGGGTACAGGGAGAGGTCATACATTCATATTTCTAAAAGTAGTTAATAAAGCTACATTTTAAACATAGCCATAGTAAAAAAATAATTTTAAAAATGTACATGCATGAACGCTATAAACTACAAACCGCTAAAACTTAATTCAGCATTAATTCGAGGTTTGGATTTTGCTAGATACAATTCAAACGCTATGCATTACTTTAATTATTAATATTATTACATGTCAATTGTTGTATTTGCAGGAGCCAAAATGTATTCATGTATGTTTACTAATTATTACAAACTTCATTAATAGTTTTACTGACAGTTGCGCAGTCAAGGTTGACGTCACAGATCCCATTACTGAAAATGTACTTTTTTTTAACTCACGACATGACAATCTTGCTTTATATTGTACATTTACGTGTATTCATTTGCCTTCATATGTGATTTATCCAAGCCAATCCAAGCAGCACAGGGCACAAGGCAGGAACCAACTCTGGGCACCAATCCATTATAGGGCATGTGCTCACACATACTGTCACTGTTAGAAGAAATTATAATGTTAGAGGAAAGTGGAATACCCTTTGCTACCTGCAAATTTCACACAGACAAACTCGGAATCGAACCCAGGGATTACTCTAGCTATGAGGACAGCATTAGCCATTAGCTTTCATTTGTCTGCTAGTTAATTCAAAATCAATAACATGGACAGGATCTGCAAGTTAGCCTAGAGCAGAAGCCCAATATACAGCGGTAATTAAAAGTTTGCAAATAATTGTCTATATTTCTGCAGGAATATGACCTAAACATGAGCAGATTTTCACACATGTTCTAAAAGTAGTTAAAGGTTACTACTGAACAACGTCCACATTTCTACTCCGTTAAGGTCCTGACATAATTTTTTTGCCATTGCAAGCATCCCATTTAGTTTTCTTTAACTACTCTTTTGTAGAGCACGCTGAACTGTACCTTTGAATTTAATGCATTTTCCAGTAGAAAATTATATGCTGGTATAATTCAAAATTCATTGTTCCATCAGTGGTGGCACGAGGAGGAGGAGTTGTGAAGATCACTCCATTGACTGAAAATTTCACAATAGAGCTTCACATAATTTTGCCATTCACAGATATGTAATATTGGATACTTTTCTACACCAAATAAACAAAAGAACAAGAACATGAATATTATTTTAATATTATTTACAATAATAATGATGCTGTTTTTTTCTCATTTGTCTTTATTTCCTTTTTAGTAATTGAGTGAAAATCTTATGATGTTTTAGGTCATATTTATGCCAAAACTCTAAAGGAAACACACACTTTCTAGTAGCACTGTACACTGTTCCAGCTTTACTGTGAAAGTGTTTGTTTGAATTGCCCTGTTGAACAGTGTTTATCAGTTACCTCCAATAAGATCTTATTGGTTTGCTTTGGAAACATGTGCTAAGATGGCATGCACGACTCAATTTAGCTGTGTAGCAATACGTTTCAAACTCACAGCCCTTCCTTTTACATCTTGCTGTATGTTAAGTCACATAAAAAGTGCACTTAGAGGCTCAGTGTGGCTGGCCTGCTTTTTCTGGAACTTTTTGTGGTCTGCTGTGTGCCAGTAGAAGGACTGCACCTCTACCTGCACTAACTCATCTTCCTCGCTTTCAAGTTTAAATGCTGCGTTGAGATTTTGTAACACTGTACACGCAGGTGCATGTTTGAATTGAAAGTAAAGGACAAGCGGATGTAAACTTTTGCTGCATATAATCTTTGAATTCATGCCGTCTTGACTGAATGGTTTAGGAGCAAACAGTTATTTTCTATTCTATGGCGATCACAACTTTTGGATTTTTTAAACAATAAGTACGATGCTGCTGAGTTAGCTAGAGTTTTAGTGCTTCTTTCTCAGTTTATGTTCCTTCACTTCACATTAGGAAAAAGGTACAGCCCATGAATATTAAGGCTTACAACATAGAAGGCGATAAGTAATCAGTTTTAATATGGAGTCAATTAATTTATCTGTGTTCTTTATACATTGTTCTTAATGTAGCAATACAGGATATAAATGTCAGAGGCTGAGAGCCAGGGGATATCCCACACGACAGAACTAAAAAAAACAAAAAAACAACTTCAGTACTCATTGTATTATGTACTTCACATAGTCATTCAGAATAGCAGATACATTGTGCTGTTTTATTTAAATTAAAGGATTTATGTTATGCTTTATATATACATTTGCATTATGCCTTATGAATGACATTTATAACATTTTTATACGATGCTCAGAGCAGTGAAAATTATTACGTGAGGCACGTTAATAGCTGTAAGTACCTACACACTGAAGCTCATGTGTGAACTGCTCATGTCCTTCCAGTTAATGTGACAATCGTGAATCTTTAGCTGTAGAATGAATTTAACCAGGTCATTGCAAAGTTGAGCAATAACGGAATGCAAAGTTTGAAGTAATGCTATGCATCCATGCTTTCGTTTTCTTTTAATGGCTCTGAAACAGCCATGTACTACATCGCCATTTAGTCCATTTTTAGGATTTTTTTTCCAGATAAATGTAAAATTGTGAACGGGTAAAAAAAAAAAAAAAAATTGGCTTCAGGTATCAAGAATAGCTTAGCAGTGAATCGATTTGCACTTGTATGACTTATATATAGCAACCTGCAAAAGTGCTTTGCATTTTCCTCAGCACATATTTATGAGAAAGCAGAAATTATATGGTTTAAGCTTAAAGCTTGCATGAGATACTGGCGACAAAACTCTGGCTCGAAGGACGCTGGGTTACATCCACAAAATAGGGACTTCCTGCATCCAGTGGCTGAAAAGTGATGGATATGCTGGGCTCTCCTGATGACTGCATTTAGATCAAGACAGCTGGGTAGCCAGAATATGTGTTTTCAGTAGTCATATGGTCACCTTCTATGTGGGACAGGGAGACAGATGCAAATGTCCTTGCCTTATTTTCATAAGACATGGTGCAGGCAAAGAGTGGCAATAAACACAGTAGAAACAAACAATGCCTTAAGACAGCGGTACTTTTTCTGCCGTGCCCCCTTATGTAAATATGAACATTAAGACCCCCACCTGACTATAATACACACATACATGTCTATTGTTTTCAAAGCCCAGTAGAATTGGCACTGCAACTCATAAATCAACTGCATGTTTGTTATTAAATAAAACAAATAGGGTTCAAAATGAACTTTTTGTTGATTTTTTTTTTTGTTTACTGAATCAAACATCTATCAAATATGTCTTGAACAAATCTTTGTATTTTAAAGTTTTATTCACTTTTAAATAAGCACACATACTTTTACTTATTTTCCTTATGTTGTAAGATTCCCACAAAACTTCATAGATCACAGTGGTAGCCTACTGACTGAAACAACATTCTTAGATAAAACTCCTCAAATTTCTACCACTTAGTTGTGTCTCTCTTTCGTTATAAGTTCACGTTCAAGCTGTATATCATCCTAATGTTACCATTTGCTTGTGTCCGGTGGTCCAAACATGCTTAAGGCTTTCCTTGTTGTTATATAAATGATGTGACAGACATTTGCTGTGAAACTTGAACGAATGTAGTGCTGACAAAAAAACACTTTTGTATGAATATATAAAAGATTTACCCTGGAAACTTTTGCAGAACATTTTGGGTCCGCAAACGGACTTTTCCACGAGGGAGTGAATCTTCAGTGAGTGCAGTCTCGCTTTGCTCTGGCTTTTCTTGCATGCCTCGCTATGATGTCATAACGAACACACAATCTCATTGGCTTGTGCTAACGCACGATGGACAAGACCATTTTTTGACACAACAAGGTTAAATGTTCAAGTGAGCGGACTTTGGCCAACATTACATTATCCTGTCGTCACATTGCGCGCCTCCTGCATTATCTTGCCCAGTTATTTTTCATGGTGCTGTGCCATCGTTACGTTTAGCTGACCTGGGCATTCAGACAGTTGTTATTGTTGAATTCTGACAAAACAAAGTGCCATACAATATCAGTATCTCAAAGTTCCCTTGTGTAGCAGCATTCATTAATTTCAGCATATTTTCTCAAAATTGCCTCTACCTTGCTGTGCCCCCTAGGTTGGGAGCCAGTGTCTTACCACATATGTGGTGGATATGGACACTGATCCAAAAAACTAAGCTCTGACGATGCTAATACATATGGAGTATAGGCAAAAGGCTACCGAATACACACACAAGCACACAAAACCTACATACAACATTCATACACAAATAAACACCATACACAGGGAGGACAAGTCAGTGTGCAAACCCACAGTGACATGGCTGCTAACAATGCTAATAAAAAAAGTGCTATGCTAGTACAGACAACTCAAATGCAAACAACAACAAGTGGGTTACAAATAATGATCACAGAGGAACTAGGGACCACAGAATAACCAGAAGGAGGAAAACACACTGACAACACAGGCAGCACTGGCTCAAGTACAGCTAACACAGAAAGATAACATAAACAAGACCATATTCAGCAAACACCAACATACAGCGCTCTCAGTAACAGACAATGATGTCAAAGAAAGAGTAATAGGCTCACAAATCCTATATACAATAACTGAACGAAGACAACAAACATGAACAACATAAACTACACACACTAGGTCAGCAGCAGGCAGCCAAACAGGAAATAAAAAACACCAGGGTTGTGAAAAGACCAGACAAGGAAGTAAACCAGAGTGAGAGTATTTATAGGTGTGGCACAGCAGGCTGTAATTAGACAGTCTGCTGTGGAAGGAGAAAAGGGTCAGAGGGGGCTATTTCAGGATGACATAGTATCTCTACACATCTCACCATCCTATATACACTGTATAAATACATATTTGTTGTTTTTGGGCAAAGAGACTTGCTAAAATAAAGATTTTAAAGCAGAAGAATGTACAACCCTGTACAACTGTTAGCATCCTCATACAGCGTGTACTGGAAATAATTTAAATCAATATTTAGAAACTCTGCTGAAGCAATGAAATTTCTGATTTTATCTAGATCTTCCTGTCCTTTAAGTTAAATTCCGAGCCTTCAGAACCTATTTATTCATAAGGAAAGTAGAAAGATATTATACATGTTGTGATGTATTGATAATAAGTAGTGTGTTGATTTCACAGTTATGTGTGTGAATAATGGTCAATCCCAAAGGCCAGTCCACAACAGTAGCATAGAAAAACTCCCTAAATGCAATAAGGAAGAAACTTTTGGAGGACCAAGACACAAAAAAGGGACAAAATCGTCTTTGGGTGGCTTAGATGTTAATTGCAAGAATTAAGTTTGTAGTAATAGTAATATTAAGTAAATAATAAAAGATAAATAACATATTGAATAGAAAGGCATAACGAATATGCATATCAGAAATTCTTTTGTCCAATACACAGAGTCACTTTAGGAAATTGGGTCCTTAGCAGGAAAGTCCTTGGAGGCACATCGTCCCCTGAAAAGAAAGGATTGAGAGAGTTACTGCCCCCTGGGGTGGCCCAGACATAGTGGGACTGGTTTCTGGTGATGGAAACCAGTAGAGTAATGCTGAATAGGAGGACCTTCTTAGTGTGTGTGGCTGGACCTGGTATCAGAACATAAGCTAGGAGTGCAAAGAGAGAAAGTAGTTAGCTATGGATTAAGAGCACAGAGTCAGATAAGAGGGATCAGAAATCCGCCTTCCCAACAAACAACAACAAAACCTGAGTGCACTATGGACATTAGTTTATTTAAGCACATACTATACAATCCTGAATTTTAAAAAAAAACAGCATACTCTCGCCTCAGTTTATGCAATACATTAATACTGCTTTACTGAAGACTGAATGTCTTGAAATTGTCTTGAGTAAATGAGTCATAACCAAGACCCAACCCGAGAACTACCCCAGCCTTCTGCAGCTCTTCCTACGCATGAACAAATCATCAGGGTCTTAGTGTGAATGAAATGGATAATTTGCAAGCTATTCATAATGCAGCCTGTACAGTGTGCATGTAGTACAGTATGTATTAGTAGAATGTCAAAAAACCCTGCATGCTTGATAACTGCACGGCTTTCAGAAAACAATATGGTAATTCCTGTACAGAATTAAAGGTTGTAACTGATGATGAGAAGCAACTGTGACATCCAACTCTGATCCCTATGGTACCAGTCTTATCAAGCTGGAAAATCTGGACATTTTACGTTCAGTGCACAGAAGAGTTTGTTGGACATGAGCATTTCAGCTAAAAGGCAGTACTGCCATACTATGCCCTTGATATTTACCAAAGGCACCAGAAATTGTCCTCTGTTTATTTGGTGTAGAATCTCTGTCACTTGACAAGTTGCCACATGCCACAACAACTAAATACACCAAATTCAAATCAAAAATCAGTAGTCGAAAGTCAAGTACCTTGTCTAAATTGGCAAACACTGCAATGGGAGCACAAATTAAGAATATGCTTATAGAGCAACATCAGTAGCATGGTGGTAAATCATTACTTTTACTGTTTGGATTCCTGTTCTACATGGACTTTATCAATTCGACTTAAGAAAAGCAAAATAAAAAGAACACTATTGTTACAAGAGCCCAAAGTGATTTATCGATTCACAAATCAGCCCTACTGTAATACACAGCTACGAGCAACAATAGTAATGGCTTTGAGTGTCTCCAAAAGTCAACACTCATCATGACACTAAATATGGTGTTATTGTGTCATATGAAATAAAAAGTATAAAAAATATAAACTCGTTCTTGTTGTTGCTCTTTCAGGTGACGGAAGTAGGACTTGTGTAGTCAGAGCTAGGTGAGTAGCCATGGCAGATTTGGTACAGAGCTTGACCTACTTCTATGGCAACATTACTCGAGAGGAAGGTGAAGACTACCTGAGGCAGGCAGGCATGAGCAATGGCCTCTACCTGCTCCGACAGAGCCGTAACTACCTGGGTGGCTTTGCTTTGTCTGTGGCCTTCAACCATCAGTTCTATCACTACACCATTGAGAAGGAGCTGAATGAGATGTATGCTATAGCAGGCGGAAAATCCCATCGGACTCCACAGGATGTGATCGACTACCATTCACAGGAGTTAGACGGTCTTGTTTGTCTGCTGAAAAAGCCTTGCAACCGTCCCAGAGGTGTTGAGCCCAAAGCCGGGGCCTTCGAAGACATGAAGGAAAAACTTATCAGGGAGTATGTCCAAGAGAGATGGAAACTGAAGGTCAGTGCAGGCTCTGCTTTTTAAAGCTGCTGGATGTTAGTTCTGAGAATATATATATATATATATATAAAATTCAAAAACATGCATACTGCTTATCAGCAGAGTTATTGTAGTAATTATTAAAAAAGCTTTATTTCAATCTTGTTTTTTGTTTTGATATTTTTAGAATAACACATTTGCCTTAGATTGTTTTTTTTAACCATTCTGGGTTCAGATAATGTCAGAGGTATAGCTACTGGATGTGTAACATAGTCAGTATTGACACAAATCACACACCTTTAGTGAAAAAGCCATAAATGGAGCCTTTTGCTATTAATTAAAGTACATATATTGAACATTTTAAACCCAAAACATTTGAGTTCATACATAAATGCCAATAAAATATTGGGATTTAAACCTAACTGGATATGTGCTTTAGAAATATAAAACACCAAGTGATGATACAATGTTTGAAACAGTGCATACATGATATAGCAATAAAGTATGTAGTGATGGGTAGATGTAGAATGGGTTGTTCTGATAATCACAATGCCTTTCATTACATCCGTTTCAAAGGTTTCCACACCCAAAAAGTCAGTTCCTCAAGTTTCTGCCTTGTTCTGCCTATTAAACCAAGTGCATAACGAAATGGATTGCGTTTGAAGGAAATCTCACACAGATCTTAACTCCATCAGACACTCCTGAGATGAACTGGAATGCCATCAGAAATTGTCACTGTCATTTACCTCTTTTATTTTATGTATAATTGCTATGTTTTGTTATATAATTTTGCATGCGTTTATTTGAATTCTGCAGTTTTGTAGATTTTTTTTTTCGTTAACCTCAATAACTCTACCTCCTGTAACACATAATTACATGCTTTGAGCTGGTGATGTATTTGTTTTTTCATGTAATTAGCATCAGAGGGACTTTATTTCATTTGGGAAATGTTATCCAAATAGAGTTACACTCTTTTTAAGCTCAAAATCAAACAAATAGTAGATCGCAAGCTTGAATGGCGATGGTTTTGTTTTCCTGATGTGTAAAAGCTTAACGCCAAGGAAAAACTCTTTTATACAGGGTGCTTCACTGGAACAGGCCATCATCAGTCAGAGGCCTCAGCTTGAGAAACTGATTGCCAGCACAGTGCATGAGAAAATGCCTTGGTTTC
The DNA here is from genome assembly GCA_034779995.1 of Parotocinclus haroldoi. Classification (NCBI taxonomy): domain Eukaryota; kingdom Metazoa; phylum Chordata; class Actinopteri; order Siluriformes; family Loricariidae; genus Parotocinclus; species Parotocinclus haroldoi. The sequence continues at coordinate 6,298 of JAUZST010005632.1, read as the reverse complement.
ATGGTATTATTTCACGGGAAGACTCTGAGCCACGTTTGTTAAACAGCCAACGCGTCAATGGCAAGTTTCTGTGAGTACGGCAGACCTGCACCTGTCTACATATATAGTTACACCAATAGTACGAGCACGATAGAGGCAAAATAGCAATCAGTGTTTTGTTATAATCCATGATACTATCCAGAAAACACAGCACAGACTTACGTTGCCTGGGAGATAACCCTCAGGAGTGCTCTGTAGAATGTATTCCACTACAACAATAATGCAGAAAACATAAATATATATAAAAAAAATTTAAAAAAAGAAATGACAGTATTCTAAATCTCTAAAAATGATGTCTTTATTTATAGCTTTAGACTTCGCTTTTATTCAGAGCTTTTTTGCTTTCATGTAAATAAAACTCCTGCATTAGTTGACTGTGCACTTTGTATCTTGACTGAGCAAATCAAAGCTTATTAAGCCAAGCCAAACCAACAAATTTCCGATGATTATTTTAGCTGTTTTGTAGAAACTAGTTTTATAGAGGGGCCTAGCTTTATTAATTTGACAAAACATGTTAGAAATGCAGAATTTAATATATTAAAAAATTATGTTGAGATATGCCACGTGTGTGTAGGTATTAAAATTGAAAAGGGTAAATATTTGAAAGTTTCTCCCACACGCGTGTAACAACATACCAGCAAAATTACGTACAAACAAATTTTAATATTCTGTATTTCAGTATTCAGATATAATATAAACTGACGACCTGTATTTACCAGAATTCGTTGCAATTAAATAGCTATACAGTCTATTCTGTGTCTGGGTAGCAATGCTTTTTTATTACCTTTAATTCTTACTTATGACTATGAGTTTATATACGACAAAGAGCATGGGGGGGGGGGAGTCACAGGCAGAAAGAAAGACAGAAACAGACACACACTGTGGTTTCCGCTCACACGCTGCTCTACAGGACTTCCTGAAATGACCGAAGAACTAGAACTGGGAGTCTTCAAATATAATGCTTGCGAATAACAATGAAATGCAGGGTTTAATTTTTTTGCTGTATAAAATAAGTGTTAAAGGTGTCGTAGAAACATACTGGCAGAATTGTGGGTCTAACATTTCATACAGTTCATTTTATTCAATCCTTGAAGGATGTTTAGTTTTAAGCCTGACCAAACTCTCACACACACACACACACATCATTGGCATAATTGTTATTGTCTGCAGACTAAGATATGAAGGTAAATTAAATAATATTTAATGTTAAATTATGTCTAGTTATGTCTAATTTCCTGAGTTAAATGGTATGATAATAATTATGACATTATAGTCTTATTCGATACTTGAGAGTGGGCTTTAAATATAACTTGTTGATTTTAAGTGTGGAATAACTTTCTATAACTATTTATAGAAATAGTTATAGAAATTATATATTTATATTTCTATAAATACATACTGTAAACATATCAAATATTAAACTTTGTAGTTTCTTCATAGATTCTGAATACTTTCTGAAAACGGTGATGTTCATAGTTAGTGTTTATTTTAGATGATGCAGCTGTAACAACACATAGTGTCTAGAAGCATCTAGCGTCTAGGCCAGAAAAAACACATTTCTAGGTGCAAATAAAACTTGTGTCTGGGTGAGGCACAAACTTTAACTACAGGATAGTCCTGCACTGTTGAATGCATTTCTATTATACAGGGGATCAAGTAAAAGTAGTACCAGATGCTCTAATAATATCCCAGACCTGCAGATATTTCTCATATTACATTGTTTTTCTGTCGTGGTTGTGCTTTCTTATTAGAAAATTAACTTTTGCATAAGACTGACTGAATAGTAAGCAATGTGACACTTTGCTCTTACGCTATAGCATTGCAAATGTGGACATTTCCTTTCACTCTCCAGAATAAGGCAGCGAGACACCAACGGTTCCTATGCACTCTGCGTCCTCCATAAGGGCCAGGTCATGCATTATCGCATCGACAGGGACAAAGCTGGCAAACTCTCCATTCCCCAAGGGAAGAAATTTGACACACTTTGGCAGGTATTGCCTATATGTACAACACTAACACACGGAAAATGTCTGAGATGAGATCTTTATTATTGACTACTAAATGTTTAACCTCATTTATTTTTATCGGTGTTGATTATCTTTGTGAGGTTAGGTATTTTGAGTATGAGAAGTTACTGCAGGTGGCTATGTGGTGACATGTGAAGCTCAGTTTTGAAAGTCACTGAATTCATGTTCTATTATACAAACTACTTCCAGATTAATGAACAGTCTCATTTCAGGTATTTTTACAGTATCTCACAAAACTGAGTACACCCCTCACGTGTTTGTAACTATTTTATGATGTCTTTTCTTTGGACCACACTGCAGATATGACACTTCGAAACAATGTAAAGTACTTAGTCTACAGCTTGTATAACAGTGTACAGTCCCATGAAAACATAGAATAAAAGATATAATAGTTGAGATGCTGTAAGGCCATTGAAGCAAATTGTATATTACTCATTTGTTGTTGTCTTGCTGTAGCTGGTGGAGCACTATTCCTACAAACCTGACGGCTTGCTACAAGTTCTGACTGAACCCTGCATAAGACCTGAGGGTAGTTGTTTTCCTTTCTCAATGTAGATGCATGAATGGATGGATGACTGCAGTATAGAGTGGATGGATTGATACCTGTATAAATAATGCACAAATGGTCGTATGTACGAAAAGGATAGATTACTGGACACGTGAAGGCATGGACGTATAAATGAGTGAAATAATCGAATGGATGTTTCCTAAACAATATAGAAATTTATGGATGGCTATATGATTAAATAGACTGATGAACTCTAGATGAATGAGTAGATGATGTGGTGGTATCATTTTCAGGTATGCACCATTTAACGTTATGCTCTACAAAACATTTTATTTCAAACCTTGCTTTCTGTTTTTAAAACTGCCATTCTCGTTTCTGTCGTTCAGATTTGAATAACAAATAAGATAAATGTTTGGGGTTTTTTTTTATAATTCTTAACACCTTGATGGTTAAAGTGAAGTGAGACTGTTCAGATGGACGTAAAAATACCCTGCATACCCTGTAATTATGAACATATTATGAATTATATTTAAATAAATGAGATAGAAATTGACACGCATCATTTAATTGATTGTATGTGTTTGCATTCAGGACCCCCAGCAATACCTTCACATCATCCAAGCGTAAGTGAAACACCATCATCTACCATCACTGTCAGATTACAGTTTAACCAGTAATACTCATCATACATTTACCACCTCATCACACAACATACACAGTTTTGACATAGCTAAATTAGTTAACCCATTGTAGATTCTATTTACATTGCACATACATGAGATTGGATGTGAAAGATTAAGTTTGTTCTGTTTTCTCTGAGATACAGTACTGTCACAACTAATATATATATATATATATAGATAGATAGATAGATAGATAGATAGATAGATAGATAGATAGATAGATAGATAGATAGACAGATATATGTAACTCTAATCTATGCTGTATGTATGAAACTCTAACCTGTTTCATTTTAAGGTGATGTTTACTTGCTGTGAGGTGATATTCTGCTCGAACATCTAGGGTCATAGCATCTGTTTCATATATGCCTGACAAAAAAAAAAACTGCTTAAAAAATCTCCAGAAGAGGTCTGGTCTCTTTAGATCTTACGCCGCCCCTGTTTGGAGTCCGGGAACATCATGCATTATGTTATGTCAGCCCACATTTCAGAGACGATCAAGTTCAAGTGGCCTGGTCTGAATCTAGATTTATACCCTGTAGAGAAAATTTGGTTTCAAATTGGCCAGGAAATTGAGTTTCAGTTGTTTATCAGCTGTTTGATGCCATCACACTGTGAGGAACAATATTGACTATTTCTGTAAAAAAAGAAAGCTGCCTCCAAACTCCCACACGGCTTCAGCGTTCTTGGTCAGTTTTTTTGTCATCGTATATTATACTTTTTTTCTCATATTAATCCAAACTCTTAGATGCAACAGTAAAGCTAATCTCACTAAAGCTTGAGCGTTTCCACATTCAATGGTCTGTCCCAGCCCTTATGCTCATACCAGTCTTGCTCTATCCTGCAAACCAGACCAGGGGAACACAACAATGGAACTGATTTTTGGGAAGAGAAGTGCTGAAAGGCTCAAAGCCCAGTAGTACCGGATGAGACTGGATTATAATTTATGAGTTTCTATCTCTCCAGGGGTTCCTAGAGTAAAAAGACCTTACACTGTATAGGCCACTTGTAGTATTGTAGTACTTAAATTGTCTTGAGATGATCACGGTCTCAGCAAGGTCTCAGCCAATCTCATCTCTATTTCGGGGTAAGGTGGACAATTGTTTTCGAGACCAGAGCCAAGTCCAGAGCATCTGTCTGAGGTAACGTTAATTACAAATTCAACTTCTATCGCTGATAAGTGATCATTATAAAATAACAACAACCCATTAAACACAAGTAGTCTGTCCTTTCTCTACATCCCTAAATATAATGTGCACACAGATTGACGAGCAGGGAGAAATAAGTTCCTGTTTTTTTGATGAGTATCCAATTATCTGACATTAAGATTGCAAGTGTGCGTTAGCAGTGGCTTTAATGTGCAGTCAACATAATGTGGACTTTTTTTTTTTTTCTTTTCATCTTTACACATTCAATAATAAAAAAATGGATAGAATGGATGTTGCTATATTCAGTTGACTTTATGTTGAGATAAAAATAAAACATCACCATCATTTGCGTCCAAAAGTCTTGGTCTTGACTCAAACTTAGCTTTTAACGGTCTAGACTATGGCACTACTAAAGACACAACTGGTTGTGAATGAAGTGCTTTATAACTCGCTTTTAGAATGAATTGTAGTTTTTGAGCTAGCCGGTTAAATACTAGGCTCTTTGGAAACCATCTATTTTCCCACAAAAATAAAAATAAAAAAACAGTTTCTGGATTGCATGATTAAAGTAGCATAATATTATACTGCCTCTCTGAAAACCTACTGTCAGGGAAATTCTGTCTCACTCTAGCAGCTGGACTGTCTCATGTTATTTCTTCCTGATGCTTAGCAAGTTAGTGGTATTGCAGCGGTATTTCACCATTGGCCCCATTTTGCCTTGTTATTGTTTATAGGAGTGAAAAACTTCAAACCATACTTCTTTTGATTTCTGCCTGAGAGATAAGAGCTGATCCTCCTCACCTTCTCCGTGTAGTTCAGTCTGTGTGACTGACAGAGCTGATGTATGAGGAGGCGGAAAAAGTAATTCCCAGCTTGCACCATTATTAACAGCAAAATATTTTTTCCTTTTTTTCCCGTTTTTTCCATGTCAAATTAGAATTTTTTTTATAACAAACCAGTTTCTTAATAAAAGAAATGCCAAGCTTGGAGGTATCCATACTTTAGTAGCATTTTAATAAACAGGAAAACAAACCCAAAGGCCCAGTAATAAAAACACCAGTACCAATATCCCTAACTCCCAAACCGTGACACCATACGAACGCAGTCACTTTTCAGCAGAACTGTAAAACATAACATTAAAGGACATCGGTGGTCATTTGTGAACCATAACTATTTAAAGGTGTACTGAATAACTTTAACCACTGAGTGATATGTCATCTCACAGCTTCCCTCCCTTTCTCACCACATGCTTCCTCTTAGATCGGATTCAATTACAGTCGGAATAAAGGGCAACATGTACAGGTACACAGAATATAGCAGTTAGTCATCTGTACCAAGCCTCATCAGCTGCCCTCTAACATGATACCTGATGTAAAGTGTTTAAAAACAGGTCAGAGTTGGCATCTTGTAATAACTACACAATAACCCTGAACCTCCTAGACCATGTTGAGACTGGTGAAACTTAGGTACTATTAAAGAGGAACGAAATGTGCAACCTGTGTGAGCTCGAGACTGGTTTTGCTCTATTTTTAGAGCAAACTGCATGACAAAATGAAGGAGGTCAAAACATGTTTCAGTTCAAACCTCTGGAACTTCCTTTTTGTAACTATATACTTCCCAAAGATCAAACGTACATAGGTATGAGGGCGGAAACAAACAGATGAGGGAATAAACGTGCATTAGAAGCACTGCAAGGGTAAAATCCATAAGGGTATTATATTATTCCTATTATTGTATTATTGCCACCCACGGGGGCTGGGTGGGTAACACCGCTGCCCCACAGCAAGAAGGCCCCGGGTTCAATCCCAGAGTGGAGTGACCTGGGTCCTTTCTGTATGGAGTCTGCATGTCCTCCCTGTGTCTGCGTGGGTTTACTCTGGGTACTCCGGTTTCCTC
>JAUZST010005631.1:0-15429 GCA_034779995.1 Parotocinclus haroldoi | reverse complement strand
AAATAAAAGAGAGACCAAAGTAAATATCTAATGTAATTTTTTTGTCAGTTCTCCGTAATGTCTGTAATTAAATTTAATAGTAAGTGATTGTTATTACTTGTGAGAAACACAAACATCACTGTAGTATGAATAATGCAGTCCGGTGCATTACCTGTCCCGATTCACCAGCGGTTACTTTTAGCAACTAAGTCCGCATCGACAATTCGTGGAAGGCGACCACTAGCCCCACCTTCTAGGTAGCCAGGTTTAACTGCAGGGGCTTCTGGAACCTTCAAGTTATTTTTATTCAGGTCTGGACACAGGAAGCAGTATACAAGAAGCAATCATGACAAAAATGTGATGAATATAAATTAAAAAACTAATGTTCCATACTAATTACCAGAAATAGCCATTAGCATCTTCCTCCTGGCCCCAAATGTTGATACCCCCACTTCCTTTAAGTCGTCTTCAGAAAGGGTAAGAAATGTTTGATAATCAATCTGAAAGGCACGTAGGGATAAACAAAATTGTTACTGTGGAGAAATAGATCAAGCATAAACACACAGCTGTCTATTTGTGTACCTCTTGCTCCTCGAATACTGGGGCATATTTATCTAGGCTCAACTGCTTCAGTAACTCTAGTAGATCATCTTTGGTTTGAAGAGAAGGGCTGGATCTTCCAGTCAGTGGTCTGGATATAACTTCTCTGCTGCCATTCAGATGTCCCTCAGCTGCAATGTCAAAAGGTCCAACACCAGGTCAACAGGACATATTGAATTTTAAGTTGAATCAAATATTTGTATATAAAGCCATACTTTGATCAACAGCACAACCATTGACAATAGAAGGAAGGAATGCCAATGCTGTAATTGCATATACTGGCCAAGGCTGAGCTTGTCTGTTGGCTGTCTTGTAGTTAAATATTCCCAACTGAATATGCAAGATTGAACTTGGACTCACAAGCGGCAACTCGTGAACCACCATAATCCACATACAGTTTTAGTTATTTAAACGTTACCCAGAGTTATCCCAACACTAGGCCCAAATCAAATAACATTTAATTATTTCTCAAAACACTTACATAGTTTTTCCATGTTGTTGCATCCTGAACAGGAGTTGTACACAGTCATGGGCAATGAAGAAGAGCAGTAGGGGGTGGGAGAGGATGAAGAAGAAACTGCCACAGATGTTGTGGATCCTCGTCTCTCTCGCCAGTTCTCTGAATCACTTCCATTAAACACCCTTTCCTTGCCATTATGCGAACACCATGGCTATAACAAGAAATATACATGTACACCCCATTATCATTATTATGATGATTATGGGAACTGATGTTCTCAAAACACCAGTGTATATCAGCACAGACTTTAATTATATTAAAACGTTTAGGTAATAATAAACTTTGTGTTAATCCTAATTGCTAATTTAATCAGTGCCGTGAGATCCCAAATTAATGACATTACATTAATTTGTGTGTGTGTGTGTGTGTGTGTGTGTGTTTACCTGTTGATTGTTGAGGTAGGGTCTGTAGCAGCGACGACTTACACTTCTTAGCTCTTTGACAGCCTCAGCAGGCATCGACTTGGAGAAACCTAGACCACTCCATGTGTCAGTGGGGGTCCGAACCTCTGTCACCACTGGCTTTTTTTGCATGGCTGAAAAACAAACACACCCACACCACACACACAAATTAAATAGACACATTATTTATCTCTGGTTGATTTCTTAATATTTAAATACATTATTAAAACTCTTCAATCTACAGAAACATTTTAATTAGTGAAAAACATTTAAAAAATAAGCTTATTTTCACTCATGTTTTCATGACTGATCTAATGCAGGTCCTGGGTATTACTGTGCAATAATTTATAGGCATTTTGCTTTTTTGAAATATAATCTGAGGCTTGAGTTTTAAATATCATCTAACTGTCCATGTTTAAAATATTGCATGTCTGAGAGTCTGTAGTTTTACATGTAAATGTATTTGGAAATCTGTTATTTTTCCAGTTTAATCAATTGATCAGCAAAGCCATTCTTCCTCACCAAAGACCTTCATGAAAGAATACCACAATATGTGTTGAGTGTATAAAGGCTTATATTGTTTATTCTGTTTACAATAATTTTACCCTGAAATAAAAACACAAAAATTATTACTACAGTAATACAAAACTATATAAAACATATTTATAGATTATATGAAGTACAGATGCAAAGTGAGACTGGTATGAAAACAGGTACCTAAGATAGGAAGGTAAAAAAGCTAGGACAGAAAGTATATATTAAGAAAGAAATGAATAGAATATGAATGGAAAGGTATCCAGGAAATTGGGTAGGAAATAATGAAGATATGGAGAACAAAAAGGAGAAATGAAGGTAATAAGAAAGGAAAGCAAGTAAGAAGTTTGGGAGATGGGTAAAAAGGAAGAACATTTAGTAAGATTTTTTCATAGAAAATAATGTGAGTATGTGCATAGGTAGGTAGTCTGCTAAATGACACAAATGAAGGTTAATAGGAAATATGGTAAGTAACAATAAAGGAAGAAAGGGAGGTACGAAAGGGTGGTAGGTTAGTACTTGGGTAAAAAAGAACGGTAGGTAAGTACTATATGTAGGTAGGGAAAAAGAAAGAAAGGTGGTTAAATGCTTTATGCAGGTAGGGGAAAAAAAGAAAGGTAGGTTAGTAGTTTGTGGAAAATGAAGGAAGGGATGTAATTTGGTTAAAGGGAAGAAAGATAGTTAAGTTAGAAAATGTAAGGAAGGTAAAAAGAAAGGAAGGTTGGTAACTGGAAGTGTGAAGGTAGAATGCTTTGGAGGGAAATGAGAGAAACCAACCTTGATTTGCCAGAAGTTTCTTCCTCTCATATTCATGTTTCTGTAGGACAATCAAATGAAATAATCAATAACTGTTGAACTCTGTCATTGCGTTTTGTCCCTTCAAACCAGTTGAAACTTCAGTTGCTTCGAACTTTATTATGGTTCCAGCTAAACAGTGTATGTGCAATGTTAAAACCAATATTTTTTATGCTAAATAAAACAGTTGAGCATATAAAGAGATGGCTACTGCGTATTTCTGTGATATGGAATGTTACACATATGGATACTCATTATAGCCTGGATTCCAACATATAAAAAATGCAGTATTTTATCGCATGCAAGAAACTACACAAGAGACACACAAGGTAGAAATCTTGTTAGGAATAAACCAAAAAAATATCCTCTAACATACTGCATCTGAGTCATGTCGTGCATGTTATTTTACATGTGTTTACATTCTCACTGAGCAACTTACTTCATTACTGGAGCTCGAATCCAGCGTAGAAAAGATTCTAAGACTACATCGCCTGTCTCTGTTAAAAGATACACCGTCCACCTCCATCCTTATGGACCTACAACTACTATTACTGCTACTACACGCGCACACACACACACACACACACAAACACATACAATATATACATTTCAGGTACAACCTTGGTGATTGTATTAATAGTGGAAAAGCCAGTGCCAAAAATAATGCCCATTTTTCATGTCAGTCAACCAACACAGAAGTAGCTGGACAACTGACATGTATACACATTACTATAAGAGGCCTCATGGTAAATACTAAGTTGAGGCCATGTCCATCTGCTAAGAATAAATCAAATAACTGGAAACTTTTGTTGAACTTTATTTAACTGTGTTCTTCTTTAGCATATCACATGGACATTTGTGTTGCAGTGTATACAAATAAACAGTTGCTTAATAATATAACAGAATGTTATACTGAATGTTATGTTATGCTTATGCTTATGTATTTGCTTTTTTAGATGTAATGTTGGGGCACCCCATGTTTGTGCCATTCACCATGTAGTCTCATGTATCCCTCACATCAAGAGGCACTGAGACTCGTCCTGAATACACACTAAGTGCAACCTGAACTTTTTGGTTCCAACCTTCCACCCGAACTTGAAACCATACATCTAGATTTTTAGTGATAGGAAGCTAAACATATCTTGGAATCAATACTGAAACCACTTTCCAAGAGAATTAATATGAGACTGAATTTTCTGTATTCCCGCCATAACTCGGTGTACACGTTCTTGGTACACAAAATTCAGGTAATGTTTTGTGTGTAAGTCTTAGTGCAACTATGTGCACATACATCATGGTTGCCCCACATCACAAAACCTTACAAAATGGCATACCTGTTGATATCTATGAGGTATGGACCGTGTGTTCATTTTTCTCTTTACCTTGGAGAGGTTTGTGAGTTTATAGTTTGGTGTGCGTCATGGGTTTGGTCTGATGTGGCATCTGAAAGACTATGTCTTCTGATGGACCCTACAGCCTTGACAGTGACTTCTTTGACTTTAGCAGTGTCTGGGGTCTGCATTCCTGAGTATTCAGTGGCCACATCTGTTAACTGATCCTCATTTTCTGGGATCTGTAATCATTGCATTGTTAGCATTAGCCAATGTTTAGGCTAATGGTTGTACAGAATTATTATAATCAATGGTCAGTCTAACTCTGAAAGAACTGAATAAGCATTATTTAAAATATATTTTAAATATCTGGGTTTGTCTGATGGTTAAATTATAACCAACAATAGATCCACGTTTAATTCTAAGAATGCATGCAAAGAAGTATAAGTTCTTGTTTATACCTTCTCTAGTTTTGTTTCAGCCCCCCTCAGTATCGATCTCATCTCTTCTGTGGAAGAAACTAGTCCAGGTGGGGGACAAGGTCGGGGCTTTAAGGCAGGGACAGGGCTAGCAGCTGAATCTGGCGTGGTGACAGTGGCTGAAAATTGAAAGATTAATTAAAAAGTAAAGCTGTTAAATAAAATAGGCTATGACCAATTAGCATGAGACACAAATCTGAAATTTGTTTTCCAATCTTTAAACATATATACACACCTGTCTCAGTGACATGAAACTGCTGCATTAGCATGTTGAGCCAGAAGTTTGTAATTCCGTTGTTGCCCAGCAGGTGGTCCACGGGGGGCTTTGGTACGATGGAAGCTTCACACGAGTTCTTACTTGGGATGGAGGCCTCACATAAGTCTAGGCCAAGCAACATTCTTCTAGCCTCGTACAGATTTTCTATGTTCTTCTCCAAAGCTTTAACCACTACAGACTGAGACACAAATAAAAGTCACGTCAGTAATCTTACAGGTTTCATTCACATAAAATTTCCCAACAGATAAATCAGCCAATGAACTGTTTTGCCCACTGGGTGGAGCTGTAGACCACATGTTCTTCTGACAAGACAATAAAGACAGCTTTCTAAACTAATAAAACACGTGCTTGCTTTAAAACAACAACAAAATAATCATGCCGTATTGTGTAACGTCTGGAGGAAACAACTTTAAATTGAATACCTGAATTAAACAACCAAAAAAAATATTTATCTAACCTGGAATGGACAACCACACCAGGAAAAATATACTGTGAAATTTAATGGTAAAACCTTCAATTGCTTGACAGTTTTAATGTGAACTTTTACAGTTTAACCATAAAGTTCACAGTTCCATCATGAATTTTTGATGGTAATTTGGTCACTTAATGGCTCTACAAATTTCACAGTACAGTTTTTCCTGGGATAAGTTACGAATTATAACACATACTAATCGCTTTATTAGTAATATTTTTTAAATTATTGTATTAATGTTACTAATAATAATCAATAATAAGTTTAATAATTAAAGTAAAACATAGCTATGGTTAAAACTGTGGATTAAAATGATAACAATACAGTCATGTATTGTTGCATCAGTTATGTATATTATGTTTATTTAATAATTATGTATTTGTTGAGAAAGCATAGATATTATAACAGTACACTCACTGACCACTTTCATCTGAAGTGCCTTAATTCTTCATCCCAGGAAAAATTTACTGTTACATTCAACAGTAGAACCATGAAGTGTTCATATTAGAACTGTGAAATAATTTGTGGTCAGTTCATAGTCAACCAAGTTTATATATAAATAAATAAATAAATAAATAAATATATAAATTGTACTATGGAATTTGACAGTGAAACCATCAAGGGGCCAAATTAATCAAAAATCCATATTAGAACTGTGAACTTTATGGTCAAACTGCTATCATGAATGTCAAGCATTTTAGACACTTCTCTGTAAACAATAGAAATGGATGTGAAAATCCCAGTAGAACAGCAGTTTCAAAAAGTCTCAGGCCAGACTGCTTAATAATCGCATCGATGCAACATTCAAAGTCACCTTTCTTTACATTGAAATCACTGTTCCTCCCGATTATGGTGCTCAGTTTGAACTTCAGAAGATTGTATTAATCATGTCTGCGTTCCATAAAGCATTGTGTGGCATATTAGATTTGCTTTAACAAATAGTTGAAAAGGCAAACCAAATAAAGTGAATGTACACACACCTGTCAAGAATGTTCCCTCTAATGCCTATAAAGATGAGTTCCATGCATTTGTCTGCTTCATTAGTTGCACTGCAGAATGCAATGCAATAGCAGCTGGTAGTTTTTAAAATAGGGGACGCGCACATGTTCAATTATGATCAATTTACTGGCTAGCTATACTACAGGGACATATACACCAGTAAAGTTGTAGGTTAGATGTGTTGCCTAATATAACTACATAACAATACATCTTGTTGATATTTCTAAATTATGAGTAAGACTCACTGCCACTGATTTATTAAAGTTTGGGTAGTCCATCATGTTGCAGGTTCACTTTGAGACCAAACATCATAAGAGAAGCTGTGCTTCAGGGTGGAACAAATAAAAAGGGCCACTGTCTAATGATGGCCGAGTTGTCCAAAATGCACATGCCCAAAAAAAAATGTGTTTTGCAAAAAAAACTAATGTGTTCAAAGCCTTTTGTCTAATGAGAGCGTAATCATTTCTCATTCAAAACAGCACCTACACAAACACACTATAGCCTTCCAGAGATGCACTGTGTCCAAGTGCCTAATAGGTGTTTCTCTGGGCTTCAACATAGACTTTGGATATTGTGCTGATCACAGGGAGTTGGAATTTAATAAACAAACAATAAGATAGTTTAGGTAGATGTTTGATCATTTGATCCACCAATATTAATGAATAATATAGGCACTTTGGTAGACAATAAATAACTGCATTTTAATTAAACAAATGGGAAGATGTGCTTCATTCAAATGCAATTTGCTCATGACTCAAAAACATTCGAGGTAAGACAGGGAATTATTGGAAATTGCTGCTGTGCAGTGTTTGTGTATTCAACACCTGTAATATGCTAATATTCAAACCAAAACAATTAATCTTTGAAATGTTTGGTTCATTCCCACTGTGTGAACGTGTGCCCTCTTTATTTATATTATCTTTACATGTACCTGCTAACCTGTGTTTATAGCTCATCCGATACCACTGAAATATGCATATATCAACATCTAATCATCATTACTGTAATTTTCTCACCACATGATGCTATTGCACAGCTATTTTCGCTATTCACAGACTATTCTTTATCCAGTTCTGGCACTGAAGTGCTTAAAAATCCGGAACAAAACCTGTCTGTTGCTCCTACCAGCACCACACTGTATATCAGTGCTTTATTAACAATGGGCCACTACCTACATAAAGTCTGGCTTGTGGTGAGTCCATTCTGTTGCTGGATAAGGCTTGATAGGGTTTTGATAGTTTATTACCAAATTCATCTGTGTCTATCATGGTATTATTATTAGACTTTGAATAAGGGCAAATGCAGGAAACAGAAGGCCATACAAGATTGTGTATATATTAAGTCTGCTTTGTCATAAAAAACAACAAAATACTGACACAATCTTTAAATAGTTCTTACATAGACTGTCTGAGACACTCCTTTACAGATACTACTATATATAATAACCTGAAAGAACAACTGCTGAACATGTAGAGAGATTTAATTTTCAACAAATACATAAAATACATATATTTTCCTGACAGAATATAATTACCTGAGGGGATTATATGTATTGTAATACCTTAGCAGCCTGCTTGGGCTTTGGTTTAACACTGATGAACACTCCCAAAGTCTGCATCATCTGCGAAAGCTTCCGGGGATCTGACTCACCCTCATCCTTCATCTCAAACATTAGGCACACTGGCAGGCATTCCTATATCAGCAAAAACAGGTGTAAAGAGAACCTAGCCAGTACTGTTGGCATTGGAGGAGAGCCTGGATCTCCATAAGTGATGGAGAACTTTAGCTTGGGGAGGCAGAGATAAATTATTCCAAAAGGACAACAAAAAAGTGCAGGAATATAAATGAAGACAATACATTTTTTGTACATGGGGCGGGAACTTTTTTCCAAACAATCTATAAAGAGCATTTTTCCAAATGGTAAACACAGCTAAAATATGTATTATTGATCCAGGTGTTTCAACAGATAAAGTAGCTCTAGCCAGTTAGTTATAATAATGAGTGTTGTAACAATGTGGGCTGTTTGCTTTTTTCATAGTTAGTGTGCCAATAATAAAAAAAACATATTTGTTGACTTATATATATCTAAAAAAAAATTCTGTTGTCACTGAAACAGATTCTTCATTAAAATAAATGCCACATGCTGAAGAATGGAGTTTTCGAAATTGGTCTGCCATGAAAAATGTATCTGTTGAATTCTGTATCTGTAAATCTTATGTGATAAATAGAGTCACTGAAACAGAGCTACAGCAGATTTTTCAATAAATACACTGCTCACAAATATCAGCTGGATGAAATATCCCCACATTTTGTGAGCAGTGTAAATGCCACACACTGATGAATTGAAAAAAAAAATCTTGTATTGCTGTATTATATCATCGCCTTAGAAAATACTTTTAGATCATTATGTGCTTTTAAAGTCAAATTCGAATGTTTCTAAAACTATTAATGATTTACACAGTATTGCTATCAAGAATTGGAGGCATGGTGGAGCAATTTTTGGCACTGCCTACTCAGAAATCCAGAGAACTTAAAAGTGTTTAAAAGCTTGTGAACCCCTTCGAATTTTTTAGATTTCTGTGTATTGGCAGATTTTTACGTAAATTCTAAATGTATATAAAGTTGATGAAAATGAAAGGTAGGTATAATGGTTTAGGTCAATTATTTATTGAGGAATATATAACATTCTAAAGGGTTTGCAAACGTTTAAGCTCCACTGTAATCTGCAAAGTTCCACATACAGTACACAAATACATAGGTGCATGTATGAATGCACAGCTAAACTAGTCTACTTCTCTTTCATACACACCATGAGCTGCTGTCTTGCAAGACACACTCCATCAGGAGTACCCTGGATGAGCAGAGATGGTGTGTGCTGTGGGGCAGTGAGGTCAGGTAGTACTATCTGTGTGTGTGTCTGGTGCATGACATTAAGGAAATTGGCACCATTCTGTCCTAACAGGAAGAGATGCTGCTGAGATGTCACATCCAGCTGTGTACACACCATGACCCCAGTCACCCCAGTAACCGCTGCTGTATCACGGCCCAGAAGCAGCTCTATCAGGACTGAGGTAGCTTTCTGAAGGACCAAGAGAAAGATGAAAGAGAAAAATTCTGGAAATTAATAAAATAGATATTACATTTTACATTCTTAGATACTTAAGATATACTTAACTTACGTTACTTAAGATATCTTAAGTAAAATACTGTTATGTATTATCTGCATGCCTGTAATAACAAACTGATAATGGCCAAATACTGAATGAGTGATGATTTTCAAACACACTTTTGTCTCTGCTAATATTGAAGGAGTGAACTGCTGGTATGAGAATAACTATTCAGCTAACACATCTAACCACAATTTACATTCTCAAAAATGACAAATAATGATGGGCTTGGTAATGATTAACACAGCTTGTGCATGGGGTATCATAATTAAGCTACAGCCTCTAATTGTACACCGGTCAGACATGTTAGATTTGGAATTATGTCCATGTCCAGAGGGACTTACAACTAAAACAGTCTTACAGTGCAAGCAGGTTGATAGTTTAGTAGCTTAATCGCTTGGGCACCACAATAAGGTGCGCAACACTACGCACAGTGGGTAAAAATCACAAACAGCACAACTGTTACATTTATGTTATACTACAGTATGGTGCAACTACACTACATTCATTTTGCTGAATACTATGACTGGTCCACTGATGTATAGGGTGGATAGTAAATGATATACTCCTGTGCAAAACAAAATGATTCAGACCCCAAATTGCTAAATATGAATAACTATTCATATTTTAATACTATAAACAGCAAATGATTGGTCATAAATTTAACAAGAAGAGTCCACTTAATGTTAATGGCTTCAAACAGTTGATGAGTAGTTTGAAATTCAGTATTCTGGTTAATTTGCATTCAAAGTGAAAGCAAATAATTTCTATAGAGTTCAAGATCTGGCCAAAACATCTCAAGCCACATCTTGGAGGTCTTTGCAGTTGGATCAGGAGCATTGTCTTATTTCTTGCTAATTTTCAAACTTATTATTTGTCAGGATCATCAAAAGCTATTTTAAATTTAGTAATTCTTTGGACCTGAGCTTTGTAAAAGCTGAGTCAGATTTGAATACACATCCAATAAACAGCAGACATAGACACATGAACAACAAGTGTGCATGTGTGTTTAATTTATTTACCTTCACTGCAGCACAATTTCCCTGCAGTCCTCGAACATCACAGGTGGAACAATAGAGTTTAGGTTGTGTTCTGAATGTCACATTAACTCCAAATGCCTGTGCTACATGCTGAATCAACGGTGAGCTTGCATCTGTAACAACCCCATCCACTAAAGTCAGTGGTAGGTCAAAGGTCAGCACAAGAGGCTGCAGGTCCTGAAGGTCACAATAAAGGCCAAAAGAAAGAGTTTTGTAAAGGCACTGCAAAGTTAAAATACATGAAACTTTAGGAAAGAGCTTAATCAATAATCTTGCATTATTCCATGGTGTAGTGACAGGGTAAGAATATTTGATATAACCGTTAAGCTGTGCATGTAAACTGTTTGTGAAGTCAGTGTGCAACACTAACTCTAATGTGTTTTCTAGCAGCTTCCACACCCTGCACAGGTCCTGCAATAGACACCTGTTAACAAAGACCACAAAGAGAAAAGTCAATCAGCAGTAGACATGCAGAAATTATTTCCATCTAAAAGAATAAATCAATGTTAAATGTAAAAGAGCATCATTTAAACTTTTAACATCTTATGTGCTGTATATCCTGTATAGTTTCTTTAAGCACATGAATCCATGATCATTATTCAAATAATTGCAACCATTTTGGCGTATAAATAACATCTACCTGAGGTGATATGATTTCATTACGATTAAAATAAGCATCGTGTATGCTTTGTCTGGGGTACTGCAGACCCATGAAAAATAATACACATTAAGTGACCACCTTACAAAAAAAAGTTTATTTAAGTGTGCTATTAATATACCTATTTATTTTTAGTGAGTATGCTTTCAGTTTACTTTCTATGTATTTATCATAAATATATTAAACAAAATAAATAAGTAAGTAGGTGAAATAAGTAAATAGGTATACTTGTCTTGTACTGACAAGTAAACAGGAAAATTTATTAGAATTTGGCATATACTAATACCTACGTATACCTGAGTCACAAACATACATATGAGCCTACGTATGTTTGGTCTATACTTAATTTTGTTTTATGAAGAAAACAATTATATTCTAAAACCTGAGTATATCTTGTTAATTTTTATATGTGCAGTTCACTGGTAGTGTTAACATTATGTCTACTTATAGTGCAGTGCAAAGGAAACCTGAACTGCAATCTAATAGTGTACTTCAAAGTGCAAAATATTATATGAACGTAGTAAACTAATTCACTCAAAGCAAACAAGTATACCAGTACAGTATAAAAAGGTCTAGTTTACAGAAACTTGACTTAAAAGTGTACTTACATAAACAAGTGGGATCTTGGGATAGAAGTGTATAACAAGTAAACTAACAGTATGCCTATAGGTTTACATTCGGTAGAGTACAAAAAATATAAAATCAAATAAATGCAATTTAAAATAAGCATTGAAAGAACATATTTAAGATGCAATGAAAAAACACATGTATGCTACAATTTTTATATTAGTCATTAGTAGTATTTATTGCATAAAGTATACTTGGGAAATATACTTAAACATTACTCATGTTTAATTAGTAATATAAAACTGAAGAGGCATCAAGACTGGTGGGCTAGACTGATATTATGTGTTTAGCCAAGATAAACTCTCATATACAAGCTTAAGACTGACTCATCATGAGATTATATAAATTTCTGTTTGTGTGTGTGTGTGTGTGTGTGTGTGTGTGTGTGTGTGTGTGGTTATTGCAGGAGCATATACTGAAACTTATCTGGCTAGTCCCTCTCCTTATGCCTATTCCTCTGGTACAGCAGTGGGTCTCTACAATACCAAGACTTGTTTCCATACCTGGTTGCTTTTCTCTCCATTGGGACTGTGCCGATTCGAGTCTGGAAAATGGATGTGGCAGGAAGTGTCCTCCATGACTTTTTTAATGTTCCCTCCCCCTTTACCAATCACATGAGAATGTTCAGTATGCGTGACATCCATCTTTAGAGTGACTTTATTAACCTAGGAACACAATTAGAGAATAGCAATATCATGACAACAGAAGCACTAAATAATGCACACACTGCATATGTTGCTCACCTTGGTCTCCAAAAGTTCCAGGATCTTTCGCTTGGCCTCCAGAACAGCATCCCGTTTTCCCTCCACTTTTACATGTGGATCTGAAAGTACAGACAAGGACACACAATGTACCATACCTATTTAAATACACATTCAATAAGTCAATGAAAAACTGTGTAACAACTACAATTATTTGCAGTGAATCTGTAATTGGTGCAATTTTAACACTACTGCACAGCAGATGCAGCCTTTTCATTCATTTGTCTATCTATCTAACAATCAAACAATCCAACTGTCATTCTCACACAGCAAACATTTCTAGACATTAAATCTGCAGGATTGATTGCTTAAAAGTGTCTTGCTGTTTGAGGCATTTTTGCCTGTGAGTGTAGTATTTTTTTATTAATACTACTGTACCACACATATTGATTGCTGCCCTATTAAGGCTGAACTTATACAGTCATAAATCTATATTGTTTTCCAGTGGTGTGATGTATTCACTGTATACTATTGTTATTGTAGAAGCTACATTAAAAGCAACAGTGTGTAAGCAGCACAAGCCTGAACTTGTGTATTTAATTTTTTTTAATTCAAACACTAAATATATTCAAATGAGAATACAATATAATGGCAGTAATGTGAGCACTCTATTTAGAATTGGCCAAAATGTTATACAAATAAGTATTTTGATAGGTCAGTTTTTCCATTTTGGAGAGGCACAGTGATTAGAGCTTTCACATCACAGGTCCACAGAGTCCTAGTTCAATTCACTGCCACCCATGTGAATAAAGTTTGTAGGTTCTCCCAGTTTCTGTGCATGTTTACTCTAGGTACTCTGGTTACCTCAGCCATTCCAAAGACATACATTAGGTCAAATAGTATCTACTGTGTTCTGGTGATGGTGTGTGTCTGCGATGGACTGCTGCTCGGTCTGGCATGACCCATTTAGGCTGAAATAAAATTAGGCTTCCTCTTACCTTTCTTTGATTTGGCTCCAATCTTCAGCTTTGATGGCCATTTCACCTGAGTGTTAGTTTCCCTCATTACCTGCCGGGTTAAAGGTGTGATAATGAATGTGTGTAAAATGTTTGCAAATGCATATAAAAGACAAAGAGTGTCAAAAAGAGATATGTGGATAAAGAAAGGCACCTGTGTAGAAAAGGAAGTGAAGGCATAAACCTTCAGAACACAGTTTCAACAGTGACAATACACTATTAGCATTTCAAAGGAGCACATTATTACCCTGGGAAGACAAACAAAACCTGTATGTAGAGAGAAGTCATTACAGACAACATTTGCCTGTACACAGCAAATAGAATTTTTAAAAATGTAATAAACAGTGATGCTGACAAATTTAGTTTTACAGATTTACAGTTACCCTTATCTAGAGCAACTTTACGGTTGTAACACAACGTGCAACATATGCAACTGAGTATTAAGGGCTTTGCTCAAGTGCCCCACAGTAGCAATTTTTTTTTGGCCCAGCCAAACTGTCAACTTTCTGCCCAATAAATACCAGTAAAATGCCTTAGCTACTGTGTCACTGTCCTCACTGTTTCTGATATGTGTCATGCATGGTAATATCATTTCCGGTTACCCATATTGCTCAGAGTCTTAGTACTCCAATAGGTGGCCTAGGTCTCAGTCTAGATGCATTTGACCATTTTCTAACATGACTTTGTAAATTACTCTGTACTAATGTAGAATTCATATAGACAGGCACATTTTCATTAAGATGCAACAATTCAGCTACTTACTCACTGACTCTATCTTGTATCCATAAATAAAGAATTCCGTGAAAGTCTTGGGCAAACACTAGTTTTGTTGTTTTAGCAATAGTATTATGACCACATATAATACATCGTTGAAAACTGGACACAAAACTTTCAAACTTGGATTTGTTGCATAGCGTTATTTTCCACTGATCTTCATTCCAATCTTTGTGAGCTTTAACATATCCTATCCTTTTCACGTTGTTTCCCTTGTAATTGTAATGTAATCTAGTGGCATCCTAAAACATTTGCACAGTACTGTAGATAAAGATAAAGTTAATCTAATAAACACTATTGAGTGAGAGAAAATGTTGATTAGTTTTACAGCAATAGTAAACAATAATACATTATAATGTACAGTGAAATAAAACAAATCTTATCATTTTAACCTAAAAGATTCATCAAAACATTGTTGTTCTTAAATGAAATGAATGTGTGATAAAATAATATCCATATAAACCAACAATATCACTTTAGACCTTGCTGTCATAATCACTAATGCCTTGCATCCAATCTAATGTATTCAGATAAACTGTATAACATACACTATGACTATGTTTGTACATGTATACTACTTTAACCAATTACTACTTGTGATGGTATTCTGAGGCAACTGTTAACAGGTGAATGTATCTAATAAATAGTTGCATTTGGAAAGTATAACAAATGATATTTGAAAATGTAATATGTTGTATAAAGGTATGCCTTCTTAAACAGAGTTATCATGTATGGCAGTACATAATATGTATTATAATATTTCACAATATTTAGTAATAAAAAGTCTATTGGCATAAGTAGTTTGATGATTCTTTAGGAAGAAGTTTAGCTGGGATCCTCTCACCTTCTCAAAGAACTCTTCTCCAGTCAGGCCTGTCCTATCTGTATGGACTGTAAGAAATACAACAAGAAAAATATAGTTTATATCAGACTGAGAAAAGTAAAATATATATAATAGCATAATATAGTTTTTGGATATAATAACAAAACTATATAATTGTTAGTGAGGTGATCAATCACTCACAACACTAGGTTCGTATATAACACCAGTAATAAAAA
>JAUZST010005630.1:0-41002 GCA_034779995.1 Parotocinclus haroldoi | reverse complement strand
TACGTGTAAATCACACAATAAAGGTTTAATAAACATTTAATATGTTACATAAATTATAGCACGTCCCGTCTTGTAACGTAGGGCATGTTCGATTAATCGGACAAGCCGATTATTAGGACCAAAACGATCGCGTCCCGATGTGGTCCCATTAACCAAATTTGACTGTATATCAAGTATAACAGAATCCCTCCTTTTTCTACCCTTGGTCATCCCCTGTGTCAATGTGGACTTCCTCTGGGTACTCCAGTTTCAGAATCAATACACACCAAATATAAAACTATTGATATTATGTCTCATAATATAATGTAATCATTTAAATAGCCTACAAATTCAGGAGATTACACACCTTTCAGGGCTGGAACGTACTCTTCAGCTGATATAATTTGTTGGTACTCTGCTGCTGCCTCTTTGAACCTGCCCAGAATCTGTTTGATGGAAGCCATCTGGTACAGACTGTAGATGGAACTTGATTGCAGCATATGGGCTTTAGCAAAAGCTTTGAGAGCAGCTGTGAAGCTGTGGCGGTTCAGGTAGGCCTCGCCCAAACACTCCCAGCACACCCAGTCCTGAGGGTCTGCTCGCAATGCTGCCTGCAGGCTGTATAAGAATCATAGGTATAATAGGTATAGTGCATGTATGTATGTATGTATGCATGTATATGTGCTCACTGGCCACTTTATTAGGCACACCTTGTTAGTAGCAGGTTAGATCCCCTTTAGACCCTCTTTTTCCTTCAGAACTGCCTTAATTCTTTATAGAATAAATTCAACAAGGTGATGGAACCTACATGACAGCATTTTAAAATTGGCTACATTTCCACAATACCCACTCCTTTTCCACCATATCGTACATGTCTTCATAAAAAGATGGACAGCAACAATGCTCAGGTACGCTGCGGCATTTAAAAGATGCTCCGTTTATATTGAGGACCTCAAACTGTGCCGGGAAAATGTCCCACGCCACCAGAAGCAAGTGTCACTGCTGCAGCAGAAACTGAGACTCATAAGGCCACTAAAAGATTTTCCAATCTTCTATTGTCCAATTTTAGGGAGCCCTTGAAAATTTGTAGCCTCAGTTGCCTGTTTTGTTAACTGACAGGCGTGGCACCTAATGTGGTCCTCTGTAGCCAATCTGGTTTGGGTTTAGTTCAAACCAGTCTGGCCACTCAGCTCTGACTTCTGGCATAAAGATTTATTTTTGCAGTTTCTGAAATACTGAGACCAACAACCACATCATATGTAAAGTCCCATTCCCATTACGATGCTCAATTTGAAGTTCAGCAGGTCATGCCTGAATGGACCAATTGTCTCCCATGTGACTGGTAGATGAGCTATATGCATTAACAAACAGTTGAACCGATGTACCTAATAAAGTGGCTGGTGGGTGATATATACGGTAGAATGTGAGCAGTTTATATTTAATACATTTTATTTATAATAATATATTATATAATATATAAATAATATTTATTCATTCTGGTGTTGTTGCAAGAAAATAACTCATACTCTGCAATAGCTTGTGGGTGTTCCCCCATTTTTAGGTGGTATAGGCCCCTTCTCATCCAGGCCCACTTGGCTGAACCGGGAGTTGCCTTTTCTGTTACTGTCTGCAGAACTGCTAAAGCAGAGTCCTAAACCACACAGGTATAAAAGATCAGAGAATATAACAGCATATTCTGAAAACTTCAGCATGAGGCAAACAGAGCACCAACCATATCTCCCTGTTCCATGCTGAGGTCCACAGTGGCAGCTCCAGCCTCAGCATCAGTGGAGTCTATCTCAAATGCTCTCTTATAGCAGCCTCTAGCTCGGTTCTTGTCTTTGGCCACCTCTTTATAGTAGTGACCCAGGTAACGGAATACCGAGCCCAGATGAGGGTCCAGCTTTGCAGCCTGAAAAGAAGATTGATAAAGAAATGTACTAAATCCATACATCACCGGCAAACCTTTAAACTCTCCTGTTCAGTTGAATCAAATGTTCCATCCTTGGTGTTCAGGGCATGCAGCTTCGGCCTATAACCACCAATATCTCATGTTACAGCACAGTTTCTCATATATTATAGCTTAATAAAATGTTTATTGTAATTTCACCATATGTTAAGAACTGAGTGAAAGCATTCCCTTTTATTTCTGAAAAATTCATAGAAATTATAAAGAGTTTTAAATGCTTATGGAGGGATGGCATAATACAGTCGATTCCATTTAATCAGACCACATGGTTTTGGTCCTAATAACCGGCTGGTCCGATTAATCGAACATGCCCTATATTACAAGATGGGACGTGCTATAATTTATGTAACATATTAAATGTTTAATAAACCTTTATTGTACCATATACACGTATAGCAAACGTACAAACAAGAACTTCTGTTGCTTACAAACTTTGTTCCTTAAAAACTAATTAAAAAATACATTTCCAACCAAGTTTTTCGAAACGATCTACAACACAATGTGAAAATAAGTTCTTACTAAATTCCAGTCAACGTATGAAGAACTTATCCAGTGGGATCTGATACCTTCTCTTGACGTACTGCACTTGAACAAAATCAAGAAAGTGGTGGGCGTGGTCACCTCCCGCTGGTTTTGCTCTTCTCAACACAACTTTTCGGATTTCCTGACCTTTGACAAAAGGAGAGGATCCCAAAAATCCTCCCATATCTCGCTAATCCGCTTTGTATCCGCTAGGTGGCAACGTGTGGCTTCTTTTTCTTATTCGCTCTCACGTTCTTCGGTCTGATTAAGCGGAATTTTGGTCCAAATAAGCGAATAAGATTATACGTATATAATAGGATTTGTTTCGGTACTTTAGGATTCGGTCCAAATAAGCGACTGGTCTTATTAACTGGATTCGACTGTAATTAAACACATGTGGTTTAGTCCTGTCCTCACAAAATCCAGATACTCAAGACTCTTACGAAGTAAACTTTTTGCCACAATATACAGTAATCATACACACTAAACCTAAAGTTTCCATATTTCTGCACAAATGATCTACAATATCATCAGAATTTCTCCACTCGTAAAAAAAAAAAGCAGAAATGAGGCAAAATATTTTACATTTTAAAGTTATTGTAAAAAAGTATTCAATATCAAGGCAAAATTGTGTTAACCTCTAGTTTAAGTATCTGGTGTGACCCTCTTGTGCTTGTCCTGTCAATCAGTTCTACACGTTTGCTTAAAGGAAATATTTAAAAGGTTCCTTTTGTACCATGCTGAGAGTCTCGGGGGATCTAAAGTACAGAGTATGGTATATTACTGCTTTCAGGTACTGGTCAGTTTTAGTGTTGTAGGAAATCATTAGTGGTTCAATTCTAATGCAACAAGCATCCAGGCAGCCAGTGAAGGCAGCAGCAGCAGCAGCAGCAGCAGGGTGATGTTAGAGAATAAGGGTAGACTGAGAACCATACAAACTGAGGAATTCTGAATTAGTTACAGAATCTGATGGCACGCATGAAAAGACCTGCCAGAAGCCAGGTGCAGGAGTCTCGATATGACGAGTGACAGAGTGAGCACCATGGAGAGGAAATGGAATAACGCTGCAACAGTACATTATATTTCAGTCTTCAGATTTTCTCACACATCAATCGGGATCCAGCTGTTATTTACAGTTGTTATTTTATACTATAGTATACTAAATACAACTGTTCTTTGTGTGTAAACACTAGACAATCTCGGTTTATGATGTACTTAGGGACGCTTGATGGAAACGACCCGATGCCTGTACTGTCAAGGTCTTTGAATGAAAGAGAAATCCATCCCAAATTACAACCAAAGATGACCATGCACACAGACACACACAAAAACCTGTCTTATTTATAACCTAACACTATACCTAGCTGTAAAAGGCTATAGAAAAGCGGTGTCCATATGTTGGTTGCAGTTTTTGTTTATGGACTGTATGCACTGCACACCACTGAAAAAAACAGCAAATTGTCCCAAAAGGTAAAAAAAAGTGTATCACTATCCGTGTTAGGACCTGCTACTGACATAATGATTAATGCAGCTAATTAATTCTACACCCAACCTTAACCTTTGTAACCTAATGGACACCTTTTTCAGTTTTCCCTTTGATAAAAAGATAAAACTGCCAGAAATATCAATATACAATAAACAATGATATATAAACCTCTCTCTCTCACACACACACACACACACATACACACACACACTATACAACCTGTAATGCAGAAGGTTTTAATCAAATGGCTCAGCCAGCTGCTCTTGTGTAAATAGTCAGATAGGCCCATAGCTGTGGTATTTCGAATCAGGAAAGCACAATGTGTTCCGCTGCATGTTTACTCAAATCATTCAGAGAAGGAAAGACTTGAGTTACTTTAACAAGCCAGAAAATCGCATCAGATGATCTCCTAAAACGTTCTACTTCTACTTGGCTGGGCCCAGTCAGCAGTGGCAAGAAACCAAGTGTCTGGGCATTTATGTGGATATTAATTTGGCACATAACACCCACATAACTGTATTTCTGTATGCTTTGTTAGCGCTTGCTTCATTTATAGGGTTCTCTAATGGTCAGGACCAGCACAGATCAGGTACTATTTGGAATTTTGGGTCATTCTCAGCACTGATGTGGTGTGTGGCTGCTGAAATTTTCAAACACCTCAGTTTCACTGCTGGACTTTCAATGGTCCACCAACCATAAATGTCCAGCCACCAGCGTCCTGTGGGCAGCACCCTGTGAGCACAGATGAAGGATTAGAGCATGACTAACACACACTGTGCAGCAACAACAGAGCTGCTGTCTCTGACTTTACATCTACAAGGTGGAGCAATATGGTAGATGTGTTTCTACCACCCAAAGAGTACCTGATTTGTGCTGGTCTTGCAGGGTCCTGACCATTAGGGAACAGAGTAAAGAGACTAAACAAGGTAGGTAGAGAAACAGATGGAATAATACAAAGTGCTTCTATATGGTGAATGAAAGGAATACAATGGGAAACACTGGTCCAAACGAGGGGGTTTCCCCAAATAAAGTGATCGGTGATCGTCTATTATATTAAAAACATTTTTTAAAACAACAGAACTCACAAGATCCTATAAGTAAGGCCAAACATCTATTAACATTCACTTGTGTTCCTCCATCCCAGCATGAAAAAAAGTGCTTAGCGAGGACCTGAAGGCCATCTATGTTAAGCCCTAATCAGCCAGGGCTGACGAGGCTGGCTCCGTCCTGACAGCTCAGAATTGTCTCATCGCTATAAAACCATTTCCTTCTTCAAACTGCAACATTTCAAACAGCTGAATCAATTTGTCTGGGGATTAGAAATTCATTCCACACAAGCTAAAGCCCCTCACAGAAGGTTTTTTTTTTTTTTTTGAGAGACTAAAATAACCATGAAAGGCAAGGCCATTAAACTGTCTTTCTCAAAACTCCACTGTAAATACTGTGTGAAGCACATAAGCAAAAGTCTCTCATTCTAACCAAAATACAGTCCATGGAGAGATTGTTTTCAGGGCTGTACAATTTGTGTCCGAGGTATAAACACCTGCTACAGTAGGAAGGATTTAGATAAAATGCAAACAAGTTTGAAATATCAGGATTTATCTATTATGACTCAAAAGTGGACTGATTGTTTACCAGATCATAATACTGCATAATCAAAATAATAATGATTAAGAATTTACATTCCAGGTTGGAAACTGTAGATTTATACACTGTACAGATAAAAGTTTGTAGACGCCACTTCTGATAAGTGAGCTCTGCTACTTCAGCAACACTCACTTGTAACACATTCATGATATAACAGACATATCTGGATTCTCCACAGAGACACTGTGGCAGTAGAACGGGTGGTATTTGTATCACGGTGATTCTCAGTACGACACATTTAAACTTTCTGCCCCGATGTCCTTAAGCAAAGTCCATAGAGAATTGGTTTAGCTAACTTTCATTGAGAACTTGGCCGGCTTGTGCAGAACTTTGACCTAAACTCCATCAGTCACCTTGAACAGACACTGGAATTTCAAAAGAGAGCCAGGTTTGATTTTCTAACATCATAAGCTGTTTCGAGTTTGTTGTAGGATGTAAATTACATGTGAACACCTGTGTTTTGGGTGTAATTTTTGACCTATATATATATATATATATATATATAGTGAGAGAGAGATACTGCTCACAAAAGTAGGGGACACCCCAAAATGAAACATCCCCTAATCTTTGTGAGCAGTGTATATTAAATATATATTAAGCTATCCAGACCCTAAGAGAGCAGAGCAGTCCCAAAGCATGTCTTTTCCTCCATTATACTTCACAGTTGGAATTCCTGTATCTTAAAAAAAAAGTCTTTAGTCTTTTTTGTGGCAAGATCCAGTACCGAAATCAGACCCCATCTATAATCATTCAGAAATCTGATTGCGATGTAACTGTATGCAGTTTTGCAGCAAGCTAAGATTTCTATCTGGGAGCTTTATTTGTGACAAAGAGTGTGTATCTTCTTGTAAAATGAATGTAGCCAATTATAAGTCCCACACGTACTAACTACAGCGCACATTTATACTGTAGCCATCTCCGTGATGGATCTCAATTCGGAATATGGTAGATGATATTACACGGCACTACACCCATATATAGTGCGCCATCTACAGGCCTCTCGCGGTAAGGAAAACGTAAAACAAACATAAATTAAACAGAAAATGTACCGCTCACAAAAATGAGGGGATATTTGAAAATGAATACGAAGGGGATCCTATAAAAACTGCTGGACAATCTGATCCTGTCCATGCCCCATCACGGTCAGGGTGTTTTGGTAGTCTTGGGTGACCATACACCCTACTGAACAGTCAAAATGGGGGCACTCGCGTTCAGTTTGACATGCATCTGTTCACCGTCATGAATTATTCACTTACTACTCAATCATGATAATCACTAGTTTGCATCTCATTTGTGTAATCAAACAACTTACTTTGACTTTTTCTTTTCTTTTCTGATGACCTTGTTTAATAAAATAAAATACTTATTTTTTTTAATCGCTTCATATTCATTTTCAAAAGCCCCCTTATTTTTGGGAGCAGTGTATAGCCTACATATACTGTACATTTAATACAGCACCTTTGACCTTTGAAACTACTCTTGAGTAATTGTACTGTTTATTGCCCCATTCTAAACACTAAAATGAAACGAGGGTCTGGTTTTTGTGTCTGATGTCCTTCCATTAACACTATTTCTGTTTCGTGTTTTCTTTAATTAGACATGTAAACAAAGTCTTTATTAGTTTGCAGAAATGTCTACCCTTGGGGCTTTTTCACCTCATTTACCATTGCACACTGTCACATCAGAGACATTTCTGCAGGCATCCATCTGTCCTCCGTAAACACATCTTATTTATATTCACTTGACAAGCCCCTATGTTTTTGTTCACTTTTCCAGCTTGAATAAATTTCTACTATTAATCTTCTAAGGCACTCATCTATCTTCAAGCTTGTCAGAATATTTTTAGATATATGGCTGACAAGAACAAATGTTGACTGAGAAGAGAAGGCTGTGTTTTCATAGAGCAGGATAACTCATCTTATTGCTTAAAATACCCGTGACCCAGGTTACTCCAACTGTAATGTAACCAACCGAGCCATCATTGTTCCCTTTTTATACAGAGGGAGTCAAAATACACAGGACACATCACCTACTGTCATGGACTTTTCTCAAAGGTCGGCAAAACCATTGAGGTTTCTTAGTCGGTTGGTTCTTCAGATGATCACTACATGGCATGTGGTCCACAGTCCCGGTTTCTCTGAATTTGGCTATGAGGGATGTAACAGTGCTGTGTAAATTTGTTTGATCTTTCTGGGTGTCGGTTGTTGAAGTCTGTTGCTATGATACTGCGTACAGCTGCGTTCCCCGGACATCAGAATCGTCAATTCCATCTTCAGTTACCTGTGACAAACAACCTGTTATGAACCCCAAGATATATTGCAAATCTGATTGCAACAATCAATTTCTGAGACAATTCTGGACTTTGCCATGCTACATGACCACCTTCCCATAGTAAGATCTTGCCCTTGATCCAATATGGCAACTGTCAAAATGGCGGCCATGATCTGGATATGGCCTAAAAGACACTCCCCCCCCCCCAGTCATTGCTCGCTGGAGTATTCATGGAATGTCATTATCCTTTTTGTTTCTGAAATAAAAGGGTGTCCTGTGACTTTTGTTACTGTAATTATGACCAACAAAGGTCAAACCACAGTTTTTTATGTGATTAATGCAGGATTCCAGGTAAAGCAATTCCATTCGGTTTGCAAACTTTGTTTTTGAGTTATAAAGGTTACCTTCGGAAGCTGAACACTTGGTTTATTCATGTAAGCTAACGCTGACCAGTATTTGTGAACGAACAACTATTTCACATATGGAAAATTCCAGCCGTTTTAGTGACGTAAGAAATGTCTGCATACATACGTATCAGCCACCCTCTTTTTATAAACATCACTTCAGTAATGGTGGATGTCATAACGATTGGATCGGATCTATATTTGTCTTGGAACATAGTCCCAATCTCGCTTCAGCTTTTATATATTGTATTCATCAGCGCACTCCGGGTCGCCTACTGAGCCTCGTAAACTCTGCAGAACTAGAATTGCGCAGCTCTGAAATGCAATGATTACCTCACCTCATAGAATCACCATTAAGGTTCTCTCAGAAGAATTTCAATGCCTGCCGAGAGGCACCGGGGAAGCAGTTTGCACCTGCTGCTCTGGCTTGAGCTCTGCCTGGACCCAATTAAAAAAGCAGTTGGGTGTGTGGGAATGAAAGCGAGCAATTCAAAATGTAGCATTGTACAAACTAAAAATAGAACTTTGTTATAGTGACAAACATATTTCAATATTTGACTTTTTTATATCATTAATAATAATGATTGTTAATATAATAAATGTTATTTGAGCCCATCTCTCTTAACCAGCTGAACGGGTAACGTGTCAGTGTTATTGGTCACAGCAGTTACATCTTGCCATCTATTGTTTTTCTCTAGAATGATTTTTCCAGTTTGCGGAGTGTGTTTCTTTGCTGGTACACTGACTGTCGTAAACACCTGACCAGAAGTTTGTCATAATCTTTCCAATTTCCAGATAAAATTTGCTGATTGGGCAAAATTTGGAGCAATAGTCATCCTTTCAAAGCCAAATCACCTCCAATGCCATAGACTATGAGGCTGGTGTTTATCTGTATTTTGTCTTCTGGCATGGCTTGTTCACTCATTTTTAACTTCAGGCATGTGCTTTTAAGTGTGAACTCTTAAGTCATCGCACTCATGCCAAATGAATAAATATAAATCTGGTACAGGGAGCACATTTACAATCCATCACTTAGAAGATGCACTTATCCAGAGCGGTTTGCAACTGATACAGTTTAATAATCCAATCATTTGAGGATAAAAGGGTCTTGCTCCTGCTCAATAACCCAGCAGTGGTAGGACTTTAACTCTGGGCCTTCTGGTTCATAATGCAGTACCTTAACAACTAGGATCCCACATCCCCAGAACCGTGGAACTGTAAACAGTTGTCTGGATTGAACTTGTGTCCTATAGATCTGAATCAAACCAATTCCACCTGCTGCTCCACTGGGATATACTTAATATTTGAAAGTTTCAAAAATTGCTCGGGGAAAAATCTATTCCCAGAGTGTAATATCAGTGCAACTCAGGTACAGTGCAGGAATGAGCTTTATTGCTGGGCTTAGACCCTAGTCTGTGTTTGAAAGGGTTTCGAAATTACAGAAAGACACCAATGAAGGCAAAGTTACAGGAGAACATTACTGAGCAGATCTGCTATACACTGCGTTTTCAGTTATGATCTAAATACCTCAATAACTGTCACTCTGTGCTAAGATTAACATTCAGCCCACTGGGATCCATGAGCACATGTGCCAACTTCTTGCTGGTTAAAACAACAATATTGACTGAGCTACATGCTTTTCTTTCACCCAAAAGTCTGCAACGTGAAATCTCTCCCACTGAAATTAATGAGCTTTTTATCATGAAATTTCACTCACAAAAGTCTAATGTGACCTTGGTTTTTGGCTACAGGGACGCAGGTCAGAGTCCTGACGGTGTCGAGTGTTGCAACAGACCGGTATCCCGTCCAGGGTATGCTTGTCTTCTCCCTGTGTTCTCCCAGCATAGGCATCAGACCTGCTGTGAATCTGACCAGAAATAAGTAGGGCTAAATATGACACATTTTTAAAATGGGAATTTACATATAGGCCCTGTACTGCTTCACAATTCACACTTAAAATGTACATCACTTCATATAGTACTTCCACTGAATTTATGTCTTCAGTCACCACACAACTGATACAAATACAAATTGTGCACATCTTTAAGCTAAGACGCAGAACTGAGACAGCTTATGTACCTCGGATAAACTCAACAACTTGAAAGAGCAGTTCTAGAGACTGTGGCTTTAAAGTCCAGGCTGTTCTTACAACCAATGTACGTCTGAAGATGAGCTCAGTTTGGGCTACTTTAATCTTAAACGTATTAACGTTTTCTTTTCAGCTCATTATTTTTTCTCCCAATGGACTTTAGCAGAAACTTCCAAGATAAAGTTAATACCCAATAAAACAAAGGAGAATTACCATCACGTCTCCTGAGCTGTAAAGGAGCAATCGTTGACTAGATTTTTTTTAGGTGGGGGGTTTAAAATTTCTCATGGTTTACTTGGCATGAACCTAGAATGTCAGATTTAATTCCTCCTACAGAGCAGCTTTGGAGTCTGGATGCTGTAAACTGTGTATGCTTTGAGGCTGCCGTCTGGTTTGCTATTGGTCTGGGCTGCCTTTGCTGATAAGAGCCAGCCAGAGCCTGTAGTTTTTCCAAGTCAGTGGAATCCACTCATGTGAGCAATGCCATACTGAAAACAACAGCATTTACCTTTAACATTTACCAAAAACATTACGCCCTTGCTGATTTTTGATGCAGTAATCAAACATTAACCATTTAAAATGTGGAATCTACTATCTCTATTTGAGTATATTTAGCGCACTTAAGAATCTAGCCTGTTTAAAAGCCGAGATATGGTCTGGTATGGACCAAGATAAGTCAAACGATCATGAATACATTGTCTTAATAAGACCAACCACTGCCTGATCACTAATCTTATCTTGGCTTCTTAACCAGAATGCGATTATATCCCCTATTATTTGTGAGCAGTATACAACAGGGAATTGTGAATAAACCTGTCACAACCAGACCTTCCCGAAACGCTTCACTCCTTCCACGTCATTCACTCCATCATTCTGATTCCCTCACTTTATGATCACGCAAGCCAGATCCCCAAACCAACAGACATTTAAATCTCCCTGCACACATTCGCCACCTTGACTCGGCACATTCTCCTGTGCTTCAGCTACAGTAAATGTTCTGGCTGGTTGGTAAGTGTGTGTTGGATTCTCGAACGATATATTGATTGCTCTGGTTTTCGACTGATTTTAATGCATGTTTATACAAAACAGGTATCTTCTTGTGCCCCTCCAAGCAGGTTCAGCTAATCTAAAATACAAGCGATTTCTTCAAAGCTTTATTTTCCACAGCCAAAGCACACCACTTTCGTGCAGCTACTCCCTTTCATGCAGCCCTATAGCAAAGGCACTGTGATCTTGCCGTGTTCCTGCGTTTCTACCAGTTGATCGACACACAATCAGTTTTATGAAACTGATTGCCCAATATGTCAGAAATCGGTTGCCATTAAAGACAGCTCGACAACGAACTGATTTCACCACGTGTGAGCTAACCACCATCCAGATTATAAAGACTATGACAAATTTTGAAAATCAGCTATCCATGACAGGCTTAAACCTGCCACGGTATCAGCACAAAAACACACTCAGCAATCCTTAATGGAATCATTATACAAAAAAGTACCTTATGACAAGACTAAATGGCAAGACATGACAATGCTGTCACCAAACAGACTGAGAGAGACTCGCAGTTGAATGAAACAACTTTGGGATCATTTTACTCTGTAAAAAATTATCATGATCAATAAAATCCCAGAAAACACTGAGAAGTCTTTTTTTCAATATTGCCCACTGCCTTTTTTTCAATATAACCCAATGCAGATGCCACTGCTTTCTCTCTTGTGAACCCAGATTGATATGTGCGCCGCAAATGTGCCGGTTATGGCTACCACCAGCGGCGCCGCTGTATTAAACATGTTTAACAGCCACCTTGTGTCTATGAGGTTACACAGACCAGCTCACAAAAATTAGAGGATAATAATTAGAGGACTCATGTTTTCTGCGAGCAGTGGATTTTTAACCCTACCTTTAACACACAGTCTTGAAGATTGCAGCTTCTGTATAATAAGAAAGACTTAGTTAACAGATGGGAAATGAATATCACCAAGTTACACAACATTCACTCACAGAAAACATTCACTTTTCAAAATCAAGGTCCTTCTTGCAAATAACAATGAAGAGTGACAACAAAGCGTGGAATAAGAAATCATCACTCAGGAACACCTGGTGTAATCTTGGCTGTGGAGCTGCAGAGGATGTCAGTGTGACCCAGTGTTTTTTAGGCTACTTAATAAAAGAACACACTGCACCATGTGAATCACGGAGAACATTCTAATGAGTTCCCAATTATCACAAATAGATAAGGCAGCATTCTGCTTCTGGTTTGTTCACATGACTGAGCATAAAATGCAGACTAACAGTTACCTCTCCACTAAATAAAATGTCAACTTTAGGCACAGAGGTATAGAGTTTAGGTATAACCGAGTTATTCGAATACCAAGTAGCTGCTACATGGACTGGGTGAGAGGATTTGTGCTCTTTAGATCAGAAACAGAGGAAGCAGCTGTCCTGCAGAGACCTGAGGAACAAGTGGCTGTTCGGTACAATCCACTGAAGATGAGCTATCAATAATTCGACTCATGGCTCTACCGCAGGAGCTGTAAGTGGACAAGGCTCTCGAAATGTCCTGATCCCTGCTGACAACTGCAAAAAGATAAGCCCCTTAGAGAAGAAAAGAACATATTTTAGTTTTGATCGCCTTTCCAGAAAGCCAGTTAGCAGTTCAGCGTGTTTATCTCAGTCTAAAATGTTCTCTATGTGGCTGAAGAACCTGCTTCTACATCCGTCAATTCGATTTTGGGCAAACTCCCCAGGGGATGCGCTTTATTAAGGCTGAGAAACACCTAACAAAATGTTTTCAATTAAAATGAAGATGGATTGCAAAGTCCAGCCCCCAGTCAAGCTGCTGCAGCTGAATTATTACCATGCAGACAGGCTGTTTAAACACCAGCTCTCCCTCTGAGCTTCCTCTCTCGATCCATCTGTGTTTCTTAAGTCACCTTGTTATAAGGAATGGTCAGGTGAAGAAAGAATATCCGAAAGTGTGCATCCTACCAGGTGGTCATTAATTAACTGTTAGAGCCTTAAGGTTGCACTGTTTGTAACATAATGATCAGCTAGCAATCTATACAATTTCATTCTTCAGTCTTGTGCACTTCCATACTAGAAAGGGTGACTTTATGTACTCCATTTTTTCCATAGTAGGTCCTGTTCTGGGGCCCTGAAAATGTATCTGGCTGCATATTGCATATTTGCATTGTTGAAGTTGAAGTTGTTGCTATGATACGGCAGCTGTGTTCCCTGGACATCAAAATCATCAACTCTATTTTCAGTTATCTGTGACGAACAACAAAAGTTTTGAACTTTCTGTCTTGATAACTTTTGAACCACAAAAGATCTGGTTGTGACAATCGATTTCTGAGACAAATCTGATCTTCTTTGCTATGTTACATGACCATTTTCTCATTGGAAAAACTTGCCCTTGATCCAATATGATGGCAGCCATGTTCTGGACACAGCCTAAAAGATAGATCCCCTCACCCGTTACTTGCTAGGGTATTCAGAGATGTCATTTTCACTTTTGTATTTTAAATAAAAGGGTGTCCTGTGACTTTTGACCCTGTACACTCCCCGCACATAATCATTTTTTACAGCTACTCAATCATGACATTTAAAAACAAAAGGTTGGGCTAAATGTCGCGTCTGTATTCCGGAGAGACAGACGGTTATATCAACACACTAGTCATGGGCCAATTAAGAGTGACCAATCAAAGTAACGTATGTTTTCGGACTGCTGGAGATAAATAAGTACTTGGAGTAATCCTGCATGGACACGGGGAGGACATGAAAACTCCACACAGACAGAGTCCCCTGACAGGATCGAACCGGGGATCTCAGAGCTGTGTGGTAGCCTCTCTCTATGCTTGAACATTCGCTTCATGCTGGTTAATTGATTTCAACTTTTGCACCATACCTCCTCCATGCATGCAAACTTGCATATGTACACACTTCCTACTAACGTTCATGCACACACACATTTTGATCTTTAAACACTTGAAAGGGTGTGTACTTCCACAGTGCCACATTCAAATTCAAACACTACATTCTTGTTTGCAGGTACGCGGCGGTTTATCGTCCTTCTGATCAAT
Source organism: Parotocinclus haroldoi (assembly GCA_034779995.1). Classification (NCBI taxonomy): domain Eukaryota; kingdom Metazoa; phylum Chordata; class Actinopteri; order Siluriformes; family Loricariidae; genus Parotocinclus; species Parotocinclus haroldoi. Next base: position 26,553 of record JAUZST010005630.1, on the reverse strand, counting down.
GCCCATTTACGTCTGAGGTCTTAATATTATAATAAGAAATACAAATCTGTCTAATATACATCTAACTAACTCACGTCTGAATGACAGAAAACCAGAGGTGTGGACTCAAGTCACATGAGGGCAAAGTATGTAATGATCACTTGAATAAAACACATTTTAAATAAAATTTTGAACATTTGAATAATAGAAGGCAGGGAATGTGCTCATAGAAGTGCTCATGAATTTGAAGTTTACGGGTTTACGGAAAAGTTTCATAATGGTGTCATTAGGCAAAGGTACCACAGAGAACAGAGTCTCAAATGAGTAAAGCTTTTGTATCAGTAATAAAAAAAAAAACAAAGAGCTCTTTCATTTGGGTGTAAGAATGAGTATGGCAAGATCTCATTTAATCTTAATTGAGAAGTAGTCTGCTCACAAAAATGAGGGGATATTTCAAAATGAATACGAGGCGATTAAAAAAGAAGCATTTGGTTTCATTTCATTAAACAAGATCATCAGAAAAGCAAATGAAAAGTCAAAGAAAGTTGTTTGATTATGCAAATTAGATGCAAACTCAATTATGGTGATTGAGCAGCAAGTGACAACAATATGAGGATATTTCAAAATGAATATGAAGAGAATCCCGCAGGAACTGCTGTCTTGGGTGACCATACACCCGACTGAACAGTCAATATGGGGGCACTCTCGTCCAGTTTAACATGCTTCTGTTTACCCCCATGAATACATATCACTTACTACTCAATTACCATAACTGAGTTTGCATCTCATTTGTGCAATCAAACAACTTTCTTTGACTTTTTATTTGCTTTTCATATGATTTTGTTTAAGGAAATGAAATCAAATACTTATTTTTTAATATCGCTTCATATCCGTTTTGAAATATCCAACCAAATGTAATGTGCAAATGTAACTTAAATACGTACAATACTTTTCAAATTCCTTCCAAAATCAGAATCGGCCGAACATATTTCAATGATTTGAATCAGCCAAGAAAATTGTAAATCGTTGCATCTCTAGGTAACACGGGACATTTCTTGGTTACAGAATGCCAACTTGACAGGGAGGATTTACCCTGAAATGTGTTTGCAGCTTAGAGACCTCCTACAAAATCTGACGGAAAAAGTTCACATTGAGAGTGCCTGGCGATGGCTGTGATAACAGAGCTAATGTTACAGCCGCAAGACAAAACAAAAAGAGAGATTTAATCTGTTGCTCTTTCGCCTGGAGGGAAATGGTCTGTTTCTGAGATATCAGACCAAACAATCTTCAAATGCAATCTGAAAAAGGCGAGGGAATAAAAACAGCAAAACAAGAATACAGTTTTAAATACTGTACCTGTATCTCCACCTCCACCATCCCCTTCCTCTTCGGGAGCAATCACACAAGTACCATGTTGGAAATGTTGAACCTGAAAGGAAATAATTACAGTTGATTCCGGTTAACGGGAGCACATCGGGACGGGATCGTTTTGGTCCTAATAACCTAATCCGATTAATCGAACATGCCCTATGTTATAAGACAGGACGTGCTATAATTTATGTAACATAATAAATGTTTATTAAACCTTTATTGCGTGATTTACACGTATAGCGAACGTACAAACAAGAACTACTGTTGCTTACAGACTTTGTTCATTGAAAAAAAAAATTGCAACCAAGTTTTTCGAAACGATCTTCAACACAATTTATAGATACTCAGCATGCGAAGCTTAATACTGTAAAAAACAGGTTGGAAGAACTTATCCAGTGTGATCTGACGCACTTTTGCAGTGGCTAAGTGGCGACTTGTGGCTTCTTTTTTGTAGTAAATGGAAATGTTAGGCAAAGACCTATAGGTGGCAGTAGAGGGCTGGTGAGAAACTCGGGAGTATAATAGGATTTGTTTCGGTACTTTGGGATTAGGACCGAATAAGCGGCTGGTCCATTGGTGGTACAATTAACCGGAATCGACTGTATTTGTTCCCCTCGCTACTTTTGTAAGTTTGCCCACAGGCCATTTCTTTAATGAGAATATTGAAAAAAATCCAGAAAGTCATATTAAATAAAATATATACCAACCAGGTTCTGACTCCCACAGACTGGTTAGATACTCTTAATGTCCCACTTTAAAGACACCTGTCCAGAGAATCAATCAGACTCCAAACACTACACCATGGTCAAAACCAAAGAGCTGCTTAAGGATATCAGGGACAATATCATAGACCTGCACAAAGCTGGAACAGGCTACAAAACCATAAGCAAGAAGCTGCATGAGGAGGAGATAACTGTTGGTGCAATCCCGTGAAAATGATTTTTTTTTAATTTAAAAAAAAAAAAAACACTGAATGACCATCAATTGACCTTGGTCTGGGGGCTCCACACAAGAAAGGTGAGAGATCAGCCTGCAACTATACAGAAGGAGTTTGTTAATTATCTCAAGGCAGCTGGGACCACAATCGCCAAGGAAACCATTGGTAACACACCACGCCGTAATGGATTAAAATCCTGCAGTGCCAGCAAGTTCCCCCTGCTCAATTAGGCACAACTCGCTGTGTTTGGAGGAAAAGAAGTGAGACTACTTTCCCAAGAACATCATCCATAAAGTCAAGCATGGAGGTGGAAACATTATGCTTTGGGGGCGGACATCTTGATTGCAGCGACTGGAGGATGGACGTGAAACATAAACTCTTGAAAAACCTCATTCCTGCAGGATGCTGAAAATGGGCCGTGGATGGGTCTTCCAGCATAACAATGACCCAAAACATATAGTCAAGGCAACAAAGGTGTGTGTGAGTGTGAGCCTAGCCAGTCTCCTGACTGTAATCCCATAGAAACCCTGTGGAGGAAGCCGAAGATTCAAGTTGACAGCATCGACATTTCAGTGATTTAGAAAAGTTTTGATGAGAGGATTGGACCAAAAATCCTCCTGATATGTGCACTCAGGGAGTTTTTCCTTGCCATTGTCGCCATTTTGCTTGCTCATTAGGGACAATAGAATCCAATTCGTGACAATTGTTCATGAATCAATGTACAGCTGCTTTGTGACAATGTCTAGTGTAAAATTAATAAAATTGAATTGAATTGAATTGCACAAACCTGGTCTAATGTCTAACCTCTGTGCTTATCAATACAGGGTTTGGCATCAAGCCTTGTTTTGCTAGGGGATAAAATACTTTCACTGAATGAAATGCAAATCAGTTTATATATTTTATATAAAGTGATGTTCGATCTCTCACTGATAAAATAAACCTACCATTAAAATTATAGACTCATTCATTTCTTCCTCAGTTGACAAATTTGCAAAATGAGTGAGGGATCAAACAATCGTTTCTTCCTCTGAATTTAAAGTGGCAAAACAAAAGCAATATGTGCAGCCGTGCCTTTTCTTGACTACATTTCCCAGAGCTCATCACTTCTGTCACGTGACTCCCACTATGGCGGAGTAACTAATGGAATCGGATTGTATGTGTGTATTTATCTGTGGTAGATTGGAAGTGTGATTAAGTATCAAATACATTGCTCACTAATATTAGGGAATATTTCATTAGGGGATTTAGAAATTTTAAATCCACACCTGCTAAAGAAAAAAACCCAACATAGGCACTCCAATAAGGCTGACTGTCGAATATGTATCACGTTTTCTTGGACATCGCAATTTGGATATTTTTTTTTTTTGTCAGCGAGATCCAAAATTGTCTATTGGAGACTTTTGCCTTTATCTTAATGTCCATTTGCAGAAATAAAACTGTAATCTTCCGGAGCAGATGGGTCCATGTGGTACACTGTTTCTAAGCCAGTACATTAGCTTTAGCTGTAATACCGAATGGAAAGGACCTGTTACTGGTGAAACAAAAATTTCGAAAACACTGTTTGAAGTGTAACAGCACTTTCGGCATTTGCTTAATGTACCATGCGCAAGATGTTGAGGAAAATAACTGGAGTTTTGTCAGGGAGTCCAAGTCAGTGGCCATATTTCACATCAGTCAATCACGTAGACATAACCACAACCACAAGAAGAACGTTATGTGAAATCAATGAGGGACCATCTACAGACATGAGCCTTGCGATCAACTGGTCAATCGCAATCAATGTATTAGGCTGCCCTGCTCTACCTGCATGCTTAAACCTTAGAGGACCAAGGGGCATATTTGTCCCGCACTTTTACACCAAATGCAATTGAAACAACTTACGGTCATGTGAGTGTTACGAAAAAAAAAAAAAACACTTGAGGCATTTTTCCCCTGCTAAACTTCACTTGAACCTTTTCAGCACCGTAGGTTATTTCAATTGCATTTGGCGTCCATTTAAACGTACGGGACAGATATGTCCCTTGGTCCTTGGCAAGAGTTAATGGTAGCAGAGACACATTCAGTTTCCTACTTCTCAGCACACCTTCACACATCTCTCTCTGGATACACAACACAATCAGGATTCATCAAGCCACACAAGTCTGCTGAAACACTCTCAATCAAAGTTTCTACACTTCATCAGAAACTTTCTTTTGTCCTTGATGTTTTGCTTAGACAGCAATGGCTCTACGACACTCTATAACACATAGCCTAGACACAAAACCTGCCTTTTAGGTGTCACTGTTCAAAAATACTTGTTATTCCTATAAATAAATAGTCTTGTTTACTGCTGACAGATTTTTTTCCTGTCTTTGAGAACTGTGAATTTCGGCAGGTAGTCATCTCTGAGACTTCCAGATCTGTTCTTTCTAGCAAAATAACCTGTTATTTTAAAGTGTTGAACTATTCTGTTAACAGCTGAGAGTGAAATACAGTGCCTTTAAGGTTTTGTACATGGAATAGCTGCCCTTGGCCTGACGAACACCCGCTACGTGGTTTAAAACATTTCATAATTTTATCTGTATGTGAATTTCCATGTTTCCAGCTTTGAGTGCCAACAGTTCACTGCAGCTATGAGCACTGACGAGGGGCCCATGTCTCAGAAGCATGTTGATTTCTTGAAAATCTGCCCAATGTTTGTTAGGACGATTAAAAAGCCAAGGACCTGGGTTTTTTTTTTGGCGGGGAACGTGTATTATATATGTGTGTATACAGTATATGTACACTATATATAAACACTTTTTGACTGTTTCATCCATTCCACTTACCGTGCAGATGCACTTAGTAGTTCTACAATTACAGACTGTCCAGCGGTTTCCCTACGTCCTTTGTTAGTCCCGTTTACTCTGTTCTCTAATGGTCAGGTTCTACACTGCTCACGAAAATTAGGGGATATTTCGTTATGGGAGATTTCATTTTGAACTATCCCCTATCTTTTGTGGGCAGTATATTTGGGTGGTGGATCATTCTCAGCACTGCAGTCACACTGCTTTGGTGGTGGTGTGTTAGTGTGTGTTGTGCTGGTTTGAGTAGAGATTTTAAACACCTTAGTGTCACTGCTGGAAAATTGTCAAGACAAAAATGTCCATCATTCATCATGGGAGTGCTGACGAAGGATTACAGGATCACTAACAAACTGCAGCAATAGATAAGGATCGAACTAAGGTGGATCAGTATGCTAGCTGTCTCAAACAGAGGAAAGAGTGTTTGAACACAGTATCCAGCAGCACTGCTGTGTCTAACAACTACAGCGCTGAGAATGATCAGCCAAATAGTGCCTGTTCTCTGCTGATCTGTCCTCATCATTAAAGAACAAAGTAAAGCGGATTAACAAAACAAGAACTAGTACATGGAAAAACTGTGATCTATAATCGTAACCCCAAACTGCTTCAATATAGTAAGAAGAACGGCAGGTGTACCTAATAAAGTGGCCAGTGAGTGTATATTCATACGCAAGGCGGGCATAATTAATCCTTAATGAACTTCAGAGCAATATAATGTCGCGCATTCACAAGGGTGTCTGTGAGTCCTACAAACAACTATTTCAACTTTTACCACAATGCAAACAGCTTTTTATGCTACATTAAAAACAGACTCGTCTTTATTTTGTCTTGCTTAAAGCAACAACATGTTTAAGTCACTAATCAAAGCAAGCCTGACTCTAGGCGAAACCATATTAAAAGGCACAACGCACGCTCGAACAAAAAAAAAAATCAGCAATTAACATATATTTTAAAATCACACATGCAGTCAGAAATCAGTAAAAAAAAAATACTGAATACTAAATTTCAGATGCGTTCGTACCTGTTATCGTCTTCGTGTTTACAGTTCACTTCAAACTTTGTAAGGGTCATGTAGAATTTTATTAAAGCAAGTTTAAAAGATTGCTGTCAACATTTCATTTTACTATTATTTATAGGTATTATTACTTTTAGTAAGGGCGAGGATGCATAGGAAATACAGTCAAACTCCAAAGGGCCGACGCTTGTTTCCAAATGATCACCCAAAACAGCTAGGGGTCACCAGAACTTTAATTTTGTTATGTCCCACTTAATGTCGGTCATTTTGTCTTGGATTGCTGAGCAGAGATACAAGACATGGCACGCAAATTCACTATAGACACTACATTTCCCATAATGCCCCAGCATCGAGCTAAAACTGAATCTGCTTTTAGTCAAGAGTCGGTTTCTTTCTGGTTTTTCTCGTGGACTATTGGGAATACGCAAACTTTAAAAAGAAAGCCACGCTGCAGACATGATAATCATAGATCATAGCTATATGTTTAGATAATGCATCTAATAGCCTAAAGTTCATTTAGTGTTAATTTAGTGTTCTTCATTTCACGTGCGTGGCAGAGTACTAGTAAAACACTTCAAACAAATGGGTGTGCCCCTCTAAATTATATGGGTGCCCTGTGCAACAAGGGCCGGAGTAGGCTAGATTTGATTTGCTTAATGTGGCTTTTTTTGTATCATTGACAGCTTGATGCTGGTGTCTTGCTTTAACCTTTTCACTGGTGTATCTTGTTCAGAGGTACTCTAGCTTACTGACTAGATGCAAAACTGATGCATGTTTTTAATACCTTTGTCATACATTGGTTTGTAATAATTTTTTTTAACCATTTTTGCAACTTTATTTTAAGTCGTAAAAATATCCATACTTACAGGAACAGAAATAATGGCAAAATACTATATTGTATGTAATAGTGACAGAGCTAACCATTTTACAAAATGGAGATGCTAGGTATAAGAGTATATAAATAACGCAGAAAACAGCTGTTCCCTACACTGTTTCTTTTAATCGAATAGCCATAGAAAGGCAGACTTATTCTATGTCTCAGTGTACTTCTACATCCCCTTGGGGGGTCCCCACTGGAACTTATTTTTGGGAGGGGCTGCAGGGGTGCCGTGGTCTTTCGTGGTCTTTGGGACGGCACCACAGCGACAGTCTAACAATCACCCTCAGTCTCATATTGTATATTCACAAGTGGCTGATTTAAAGGGGTAAATAAGACTGATGACCTTTGTTACATCCTAAAACAGCCATGACTCTTACACACCCATTGATGATGAAAAAGGTATATACGTAACGTAAAGATTAGCTAAATAAATAATAGCTAATAAATGTTTAAGGGAAATGTATTTTGGTAGGTTCATGGATTGGTTATTTGAAAGGACAAAAAATACATAGGGTATATAATTAGATAATAAAATATGTATAGCAAATTATTTTAACATTATTCATAATCTTTATCCTTAATCCATTCAGATATGGAGCTACCTTTTGATTAAACTATGTAAGTTAACGTAAGTTCATCTTCTACAAATGTATTTCTATAGCGCTTTTTACGATTGGTGCACTGTCTCCAAGCAGCAGCTTTACAATATTATATTATCTAAAAAAGGACAGTAAAAAGGAAAAACTGAATATAGAATGAAGAAACCTTGGGAGGACCAAGACTCAAAAAGGGACCCGTCCTCCTTGGGTGGCCTAGATGGTAATTAAACATAATTAAGTTGTAGTAATAGTCAAATTAAGTAAATAATAAAAGTGTGATTAATAATACAATTTTAATTCAGTAACAAAACAGATTTAAGATAATCCTCGGCAGTAAGTTATATGGATCATTTTTTGTCTTGTGATAACTGAATGATGGAGGGACTTAACATTCCAGGCTGGCCGCACATTTAGCAGATGCCCTTATCCAGAACGACTTACAACTCATACAGTCTTACAATCCAAGCCATTTGTGGGTTAAGGGCCTTGCTCAAGGACTCAAGGACTCAACTGTGGCAACTTGGCAGAGGGGGGATTTGAACCCTGGACCTTCTGGTCCAGAGTCCAGTACCTTAACCGCTAGGCTACCACAGTCACATTAATACCACAAATCAAACCTAAAGCTGTGTTTCAACTAGCACACTGTCATCCTGGCACTTTTTAAACATTTACAGATACATAGGGGTGTACAGTTGTGCTATGAACCTGGACTGTGAGAGGAAACCGGAGTACCCAGAGTAATCAAAGGTGAACATGTAGGCTCTACATAAAAAGGCCCCAGACCTCTCCACCTGGGAGCAAGCCCAGGACCTTATCCCTGTGAGGTGACGGTGCTACCCATCAAACTATCCTTATGCAAAAGTCAGCAATTGTGAAATGACATGCTTGTTACATTTCTATATGTAAAAAAGCTTCATCTTTGTCTCTGCAGACTATGAAAACAACTATGAAAAGGGCACCAGTTCTGGGTACATTCCACAATAAGACAAGGCTTTTTAGGTAGTGAGACAGGATATGTCATACAGCCTTGAGCAACTGATACAGAATGTGTCATTTAGAGTGGCAGTAATGTGCTCAGTGCTTGTAGGGATTGTTTGTCTTGCTCTGTTAAAAGGTAGACGTTAAATGCTAAACTCTGTTAGCCTATAATACAATTTGCAGTACAATGTGAAGTTTTTGGCACTTACCATGCGTGTTTAAGGCCATTGTAACTTCCGGCTCCTACAGAAATTGGACTTTTCATGACTTCATAACATGTAACTGATGCTAAGCACCATGTTTATTGAAGCCCTCAGGAAGTCTTCAACGAGGACTGTGTGTAAAGACTGTGTGATTCAAGCTGGAGGGGGTTCTGTGATGTTATGGGGGCATTAACTGGGCTGCAAATGTAAACATGACATGATAAACATTCAAGAGCAGACACACATCTGGACTGACCCGCACATTGCCCAGATCTGAATCCTCTTGGAAATCTGTAGGGCCACCTGGTCAAATTGCAGTTCTTTGATGCAACACTGATGTCGCTATAAATCCAGAAACCGTCCAGTCCATCCAAATGGAATTGCAGCTGTTATCAGTAACATTTCAGTCGGAGGTAACACATTTTTTGGTCGGCTCAGCTTATTATCTTTAATGTAAAAAGAAGCCATGTCGACAAAAAAAGGAATATTATTTCATGACAAACGCATACAGAATGCACACAGTTTCCAAAGTTCAAAAACCTTTTCACATAAACATACGTGTGCATAGAGACAGTGGTTGCAGCAGAACAGGTGACATCATAAAAGACACAAAGAATAATCAGGCTAAAGAAACCAGGTTAGGACTCGTGTCTTGTAGTTCCAGACACATTTCTTAGATAAATCAATAGGGTGGTACCTAACAGGCGTTCATATATAAATGAAAACACTTTAACTGATATTAAATGATTACTCTTCAAAGCCCTCCACAAGGCACCACAAGCTGCCAGTACACTCAATGCTCTAAGTGTCAGGCCTCGACAGCAGAGGAGATTACAGGACTGACACATCAAGGACTAGCCAACCTACCACTGTTGGGATTGCTAAAAATAAAAGTACTTGGTTCATATTTGAGCAACAAGATTGTATTATTATGCCAAGCTCAGCCTGTATCCTCTTGCTTGTCCTAATTTGAATGATTTCAATAAACGAGTGCGAATGAATGCATTGAGTTACATCAAAGCCTTTCTCTGGATGTAGCTCATCATTTTTAGTATAACTACAATATTTTCTGTGAGCAATATTTTTTTTCTCACACCGCTCTAATGTTTCCTTATGAACCCTAACCCTGTTTGCCGAGTTAAAGGTTGAGTCATGTAACGATTGTTTGGGGCTCACACTCTCATCACGACCAACCTAATTATCCACTGGAAAAGGTGAGTTGCAGCAGCAAAATTCTGCACTCATACATTTACTGTCAATGAAATTCTAGCAGTTACAGTGAGACGGTGCTGGAGAAGACATTTTCTTCTTTCCTATAGGTTACCACAAACAGCAAGAGCATTTTCTGCAAATCAGTTTATCCCTTTATAATCTGTTGACATCCTTATTGGTTCCATTGCTTCCATTGCATAATAGCATACATTTTCTCTCTTGTTTAAGATTTGAGGTATCCCTAGATTTGACATTTCTGACGTAACAGAACTTTGACATAATATATATATATTTTTTAATGTGTTGGCAAGTCTCCTGCACGTTTTATACCCGAGTTGAAAGTATTTCCATGAATAAGAGATCACAAGCAATATTCCACTTTCTCACTTTCTGCATTAATATGACCCACAGTGTCATCAAATATTTACATAAGATTAAAATCATTTACATAAGTCCATATTTATTGAGGAAAAGTATTTAATATTGGATCTACATATCTGTGAGTGTCAAAGGTGTCAGTAGGCTTAGTAGTTAATTTTGAAGGTTTGTTTGCTTATTTGGGTTATCTATCTATCTATCTATCTGTCTGTCTGTCTATCTGTCTATCTATCTATCTCCTCTGTCTGTCTGTCCCTCCGTCCATCTCTACAATATATACAGTACATAAATCTGACTTTTGAGATTGAAATTAGAGATTTCAATGCCACTTTGACATTGAATATGAATTATGGTTCCTTTTCAGCAGTACATAAATGACCAGTGACCAATAAATGACCACTGTTGGCTTGATTACTTCACTTGGGTTCCCTTTATCTTTTTTTAGGATGTTTGCAAAAATCTGATGATGTATTGGGCCGTCAATATAGAAAAGTCTAAAGGGTTCACAAATCTTCATTCACCCCAGATGCTTTTATTCAAGGATAATAATGATTAATAAAGGGATATCAGGTGGTGCAGCAGCAATGCACTAGTGCACTAAATGCCCATTTATATTATTAGAATTCTTGTTATTATTATTATTTACTCTATATTACCATTGTAGATCCTGTTTTTTTATTCATGAAGTACTCAGAGATTGTCACATTTATATATTTTATTTTATTTATTTATTTTATACATTTATACTTCTTTCTAAAATGAATCAATGGCCACAGCATACGGGAAGGTACGGGAACAAGATGCTAATGTGTGGAAATGAGTTAGTAAAGTGTAAGAACTAGATTATCTTTATGATTATTAATGATCTCATTCCCGGTTATCTTACTAACTCGTTTCTACGCATTAGCATGTCGTTCACTCAGCTTAGAAAGTCGTTGCCATTAAGAAGAAATGTCTCCAGCAGGGCTCTGTATATTTGTATGACATCATGTGGCATGGAGTATTGCTTGTCCTAAGCAGGAATACAGTGAATGAGTTACTCACTCTTGAAAATGGTATTTTGAAGTATTCTGTCAGACCTGCAGCTGGCACCACACACTACTGTACAGCGAGAATCTGATATTAACAACTCAGCTGAAACATAGTTATATAAAAATCTTGAGAAATGCCAGTATTATAGAATTCAGGCCTTTCAAAATTCAAGATAAGACCTAGTTGGCAATATTTGTATGGTCTGTGTGAGAAAAGTGGACAATTAAGGAGGAGCTGTACATTTGACATGTGTTGTTACAAGAGCGAGAGAGTCATGGCATTGGCTTGAAAGAGAGAAGGGAAAAGGGAAGGGACATTTGCAGTTATCAAAACTAACAGCAAGAGCTACAGATGGTGTAGAAGATATGTTGGGATCAGCAAATGGCCTTGCAGAGCTTTGTAAATCTGTCAATCAGTTCCCATATTTTGGATCTTTCACTGCAAGATCCATCAATAGCAGCTGGTGTCCAAGAAGCTGAACTTGGGCCACATCATCCAAACTGTTCTTGAAATTGTGAATTTTGGTAGCACTCATGCTCTCAATGACAGATATTTCAAAAATCCTACAGCTAAAGAGAACCTCCCAGAGATCATCTTCTCCACTGCATTGTGAGATAGCTTTCAACAGGTAACATGTTTTCCATTTTATCTTAGTCACAGGTCATTCTAACAAAAATGTTTGAAGACAACTAAAGCTAATGTTTTGGAATGGTCAAGACAAAGTCCTTTGAATCTGAAAGAGATGTTGTTGAAAACGTCCATGTGCTATTTCTGGAAGAGAAGCATAAAGGCTATCCCGAGCTACATAACCTTCAGTGTCTGGTCAGCATGCTGCATCATCTTACCAAACTGAATCTTGAAGTTAAAAATTACCTGAGCTAGCGCAAAGTGTTTTCACGTTAGTCAACAAACTCAAGCTCTTCCAGGTCCATCATCAAAAGTGACCAAAAGTGGAGAAGCAGCTGGGGTCTTTTGAGTATTCCTATCTGAACTCTAATGGCTCCCTAAAAAATGAATTCAATAAATATAACTATATATAAATAACAAAAAAGGACACCATAGTTGACAGGTTGTACTTATAACATTGGGGGGCCAACCCAAAAGAAAACCAGGACTCATGAGCTTCTGCCAAAGCAGAAACATCTGAAATCCCACCTCACCAGAGGTGGAATTTGAACCAGGGTAGCTCAGCAGTATAGTGTCGGTTTGTAGAGCTGAACTATACTAGTTCACCGTAATGTCCAGCATGGTTCCCCAGCACAAAAAACCCATATGTATGGCCTCCCAGGACTGTTAAGTTCACCTATTTGGTTTCCTGGCACTGAAAATTTGGCTGCACTGCAGAGTGGTTTTGAATAAAGTCTAATTCAAAAAACCCAAAACACTGAACTATATTTGCTCATCATTAAAAAGCAGATCCCTGAGTTTGTGGTGTGAATGTCAGACTATCTTTCTTCTTCTTCACAGGATGGTTTTCAGCCCCCCTGACTGGCCTCTCCTCAGCTGCTCATTAGACAGCAGGCTGGTGGTGTAGGTCTTAGAAAGCCAGGCCCTTCCGTAACTTTATTAGATAGATATATCGACCAGCACTGACCCTAGTTCTGCACAAACAAGCCAGCCCACAGCAGTGGTTTCTGGCACTTTCACAAGCTGCTCACCTCTGTCCTGATAGAGGTCTTTCATTTAAGCAATGATCGCGTTATTGGGAATCCAATATGGGTGAGAGAGACAGAGAAAGACAGGGAGAAAATAATTCACTAGTAACAAGTGAGTCTTCTCATGCAGCTCAGCTTTCTATGTGTTGGCAGCATGGTAGAATGTGCTCCCAGTTATCGAGCGGCAGATGAGGAGATGTGGGGAATGAAATTAGAGTCGGTCCCTGAGGAGAAGGAGGACCACTGATATAGTGACAAATAGGGTAGGGTAAGTCAGAAAGGTTAGAAAGGGGCAACAATATAGGATGATAGAAACGTTTGTATTTAACGTTTGATGCACTATCGATTCGTTTTAATTTATCGACACCATGACATTCCGTCAAGGCGCACACCACACATTTCACAAGAATTTTCAGTGCATGGAAACCGAATGCAAATTCCTTACCTGTTTCATAGTGCTGTACTAATCTGGTTCATTGTGAAATCCTGCATGGCTCCCCAGCACCAAGGTCCACATGCATCTTCTCATATATGGTTTCGTGGCACGGCATGTTGGGCTCCACTTGGAGTGTGATTTTCTTAATTTTACATAACTACAATCAAAATGGATGGAAAATTTGATCACTTAATAATACATTCACTGACATACGCAGATAGAAATGTCGGATGGCTACGAAACACGGCAGGCAGTTACGTCTCAGGCAGATATGTAAATAATCACAGGTATAGTCTGTTTAGACACTGGGTCTTGCCACAAAAAAAGCTAAAATGCTTCCATAATGACAGTCTGTCATCCCTTATAGTGATACGAGGGACACTAACAGGTCAGTTATTGTGTGTTACTACCGTTATTATTACTGTTCAGGAGACCCTGCTGCCTTTTACGGCAGGGTGTCCCACTGGCATTGTTCAGCAGGATCATGCTCGACCACACACAGTTAGGGTTTCCTACAGATGTCTCCATCCAGGCCTGAGCCAACTGAGCGTTTATGGAAAAAGCTTAATCAACCTACGGGTGTGCAGGATCTACAGCAGGCTCAGCAGGAGAAGCACTTTTAATCCCTCTTGCGGAAAGACCCAGTCTTTAGTCACACCCGTAATCATTTATATGTCTGCATGCCAAAGTTCGTAGCGATCTGACATTTCTATCTGAGTGCGTAATTATTTTGTCTGTGATTATGTTCACAGCAATAGTAAAAATCCAATATGGGAGCACTGTTGCCTTACATCCCCAAACACTGCAGTATGAGTGCCAGTCTGACCATCACCTGTACGGGGTCTGTATGTACTCTCTCTGTCAGCATGGATTTTCTCTGAGTTCTTCGGTTTCTCCCACATTCCACAGACATGCCCCGGGTCAACTGTCATCTATAAAGTGTCCCTTAGTGAGTAAGTGTGTGTCCATGTCCATCCAGGGGTGCCCTCTGCTGCTGATTAGGACCTGACCCACTAGTTTGTTGTTATAACTTCTTAAACGTTAAGAGAATATGCTCCCAAAAGTAATTAAAGCCACTGTCTCTGAGGAGCTGAACATGTTTGAAGGATCACTAACTGCCCTGTTCAGTGCGTATGATCTAACAGGCTCTTTTGTCTGGCTAGCATTTCTTTGATGAACAGAGAGTCGAGAATGCCACCCTTCATCAATCGCCATGGCTCTGTTCAGAGTTCAACTGAAAATGTTCGGATCAAAGCATGGACTTTCACCGTTGCAATATTTACTATTTAAGTTTAAGTCTTTTTTTGAACACCAGAGCGAACACATATTGGACAGAGAGCGATGGATCTGATGCAAAGAAATCAAGAGTAAACCATGAGAAACATTCACCCAAAGCAACCAGTTACCTCAACAAGATGAGGCCTCTTCTCTTCTCCTTTAGGCATATTGAAAATCCCGAATCCATTTTTGGCTGGGAAGGAGATCACAGAGGGTCTCAGTCTGACGAAATGGAAATCAATAGAAATGTCACAGGGTGCCAGAGGAAGAGAGCCAAAATAAAGCTAATCCTCTCATATCCTCTGCGAAGTTGCTAATACTGACCGGATTTGGCAGTTAGATTAATACCAACACAAAAGAAAACAACGATAAGGGAGATTAGAAACCCAAAAACCAAACCAGCTAGTCAGCCTGCCAGGGAGAATTACTCTAGTAGATAAAGGTGATGAAAAACCAAATAATAATGGTAGTTGGACATAAACCAGGGATCAAACCACAATACTATTTTTAGATACATTTCAGGACCCAAATATATGGCTTCCAAAATGTAATCATCTGATCGGTGCAAATGGGATAAAGTTATGATGAAAGTCATGTTGGACTCATAGATTCATACATCTGAAGTGTGAATTATTAATTATTAGTGTGAAGCATGAATTGTCTTTGCAGAATAATCCATTTGTTAATTCATATATATATATATTTTTTTTTTTTTTCAATGTCCAAGCAACAAAATGGCACATGGATATTCGTAGGCCTGTTAGCTTACTACAGTGCAAATTTGTGAGCGTTAAAGTAACACTGTGAGTCTTAAATATTAACACTCGCAAACATAGGGGTGTGTGATATTGACAAAAATAATATCTTGAAATTTTCCGGGATTTTGTCCAAAACAATATTTAGACAATACATTGGCAATGTGTATCCTGGGTTTAAAGTATCCAAAAATGGCTTGCATGCATTTATGTTTTGCCATGTTTTGTCTTTCTTGCCATGTGGCACTTTTCTTGCAGAAAGTTTTCACTAAGGTTTGCTGAGTGTGTTTTTGTGCTGGTACCTTGGCTGGTTTAGGCCTACTAGGGACACCTGTCTACAGAAGTTTGTCTTAATCTTTACATTCTGCAAGGGTTTGGTATCATTTGCATCTAACTGATTCCGATTCTGCTTACTGAGTCCAGGTTTCGATTGCAAATATGGTGAAAAAGCCTTACCAAATAAGGCTTACAATATCTTAATTTCTTGAATCTTTTAACTGTGATATATCAAGTTTAGCCTCCTTTTGTGTACTGGATATGCAAGCGAGGCGCTAGTGCTATCGATGAACCTGGGTAATGCAGCATTTGGGCTAGGCTAGGAGAGCCTGGTGCCTCAAATGGTTTGCCATGTTGAAAGTGTAACCTCTTTTAAAAGAGATCAACTTTCCATACATATTTCATTTCGCCTTTTCGTTTTTTCTCACAAAGTGAAGAAACATTTTTGAGAGCTTCCACTAACGCTATAGCGGAGCGTATCAAACAAAACGTGATGGTATACATAATTACATGATGCCCGACAGATAGATGCCTTCTAATAGAAGTATTTCTGCACTTATCACTGCCGGGTATGTGAAGCATAGAATGCATTAGTAGGAACCAATAAGTGAAACACTCTTTTTTATTTCTCTTTTTTTTAACAGATACCCAGTTCTTAAATACATGAATACATATTCTTGTTCTTGAATAGCTCTTAAAGCGTGTTTGTTGCAAAGTGAGTGACATACTTGATTATGTCAGCTCGATATTATCGTAAACAATACAGATCGCATACCTGTCACAGATAGTGTTACTTCCTTACCAGAGACTTGATTTACATTGTTTTATTCGTTATATCGATGCATTCAATTTCACAAAAGCCAAAGTACTAGCGGACACAGCCGATCTAAGTATGAGCAAACGGGCAGGAATTTGTCCTAGGCAAACAAAATAATACGACTTCAGCACTGGACTAGACTTTTACAATATGAAGTGTCCAAGAAATATTTCCCTTGTACCCTAAGAAATGAACAAATGAGCATTAGCAATGTTAATACACTTGCAAACATTCGCTTTAAAGCTCCCGGCTTAACTAGTGTAAGGAGAGCGAGTTGTAAAAGGTCTTACAGCAAATCAATAAAAAAGCAACGGATTACTTATTTCTTAATAAACAGTAAAAAAACAACTAAAGAAAACGTGTCCAGCACTGCACTAAAATGTTACCTCTTCTCTCTCTCGACGCCAAACTAAAAGTCTTTGATATATAGTATGCAGTAACGTAGGATTACTGACACTACCTCATTTCAATATTGCACTGGAGTACTTTTTAACTTGCGTTATAATTCAAATAGAATTCATTTTATTTATGAACAGAGCGTCAATCGTCATGGCTCTGTTCAGATTTCAACTGAAAACGTTCGGATTAAAGGATGGACTTTCATTGTTGCACTACTTACAAAGTGGTTGTACAAAATGGGTCTGTTTTTGAACACATGTGTGTTTGATGCAAAGAACTCAGGACTAAACCACGAGAAACTTCCATAGAAGAGAAAATCATCTAGCACACGCATCAACGTAGAGGCTTCAACCCAAATCAACCAGTTACCTCAAGCTCTTTCTAAAGAAAAGAAAATTGATTAAGCTGTACCTTTATAGCTTATAGCAGCAACAGTGACATAAACTGAATTGAAGTCAGTCCCACAGCACTACGGAGCAGAGCTGCACTTCTGTCTGAGCCAGTCTGGAGATTATTTATGAGTCTGACACACATGGTCAGTCAGAATGATGAAGGAATTCGTCCAAGCAAGAATTTCCAGATTTAAACCCTGAGACAGACTGAGATCAAACTTACTCCAAAAAGTTGCTTTGGTGTCTCTTAATTTTTCCTTGGGTTACCCACATTTTACACTCGTTGGGACTGCGGGGGTTTCCAGAGGCTTTTCTGGAAGGTGTGGCTTGGAAGGGGTCGCTGTTGGCGGCATCAGTGAATTTCTCCCTCAGACACTGACACGTATGTATCTTATGTGTGACGACTGAGCAAGCTGGGACTCGAACGCCGTTCTGGCCTGCGGTGGGCTTGCTATTGTGGCAGTCGAGTGCCGTCTTCAGCATCGCATTGCAAAGTGTGTGATTACCACGATTACGATTATATAAATATGAATTTGAGGAAGTCACCTTAGCTTGAGTGCAAGCCCGTGGCATATAGATCTGTAACTTAGGACAATTGGAGTTGCCAGTACACCTGTTTCCTGGGAGCCAGATAAATCCAGAGAAACACCACATGGACATTTGAAAAAAGGCCAAGCTCAATGCAAACAGTAACTGAAGATGAGGTTCAATTCCAGGAACCTGAGTCTGTGAGGAAGCTTTTTATTGAAAGCACACTTGAAATACCATATAAACATGCTTTCCAACCAAATCCACCTTTGATGAACAGCAGCAGTAGGGCTGCTAGTCCTCAGCAGTGTCTCCATATTATAATCTAAGCGAGTCTTTGATACAGAGATGAGAAACACACCTGTGACTTCATGCTGAAAGAATACATGCAGCATTTGATAATATGGACCTCATACACTGCCAGCATACATTATTGCCTGACCATTGGTTCGTCTCTTTCATCCCCTATAAATAGTGCCCAGCCTTCTATGTGGGTCATGAGTTGGGTGTAACAAATCGTTTTGTCTATCTAAAGAGGTGTCATGGATGCTCACCTAGAGGACACATCAGATGTCTGTCCCAATCAGCGCTCTCTTTGTTGTGTTAATCGTTTGGTCAGCGTAGACAGGAGGCACACTTGCTTGCATCAATTCCTCTATCCTATGTAATATTACAAAAAGCAGAACGGAACGATTTTGAAATAATTATAGAAGAAAACAATCATCTGCCATCTCGCAAGGGTTGACAGACGCTTATCCTCTCACTTTGCCCCCAGCCCTCTCTCACTAAGATTATTTTTAATTGCCTGTTGTGACAATAACAATTGGCTGTTTCCATATAGGCTACGGCCTCTGCCAAATGTTATTTTCTTTCTCCTGGGCGCAACAAAAAGTAGTGTTAAAGCCAATTATGGAGTCCGGTGTATTTTCTACTGCAATTTACTTGTCATTTGATGTTGACTGTTTTGGGTAAATGACCAACAGGGCTTTCGTCTGTTAATTAAAATTAAAATCATTTCGAACTACATATTTGATCGTATTACACACAATGCTGTGTCTCTCCAAAACCAGTATCCCGGTTGTGCAAGTTTTGTTTTTACGCCTTTATTAAACGTTTTAGGTTATCATTTTTCATGTTTAATGAAAATGAGTATTTTAAGTGCAACAGTCTGTATGTTGGCTGCCCTAATCTGTGTGGGATCTGAGGCAGCAATCTGAAATCGTTCATTCATTCATTCATTCACTTTCTTATCAACCTAATAGCCAACAGCACAGACAACCCTAGGGCCCATACACACCCACACCCAAACACACACACACACACACTAGCATGTCACTTAACCTGAAGCATGTCTTTGGACTGTTTGAGGAATCCGGAATACACAGAAGGGACTCAAAGTTTTACCTGGGATCAAACCCAGGACTGTCTTGCCATGAGGCGACAGTGTTACCCACAGAGGTACTGCACTGCCCAACAATACTAATTTCATTGTTCAATTGTACAATTCTTATTCTGTATAGTAGTTTTTTTATAATCTTATCTGTTTTTATCTAATAGTAGTTTTATGTTAAAACAAAATGTATACGCGTTGCATATTTCCTGTACAAACTTTCTCAAATACGTCAAATTTCAGGGTCGACTACAAACAGGTATGAGTAAAACATCCAAAGGTATTTTTAAACTATGACGAGTTCTAAAATGCTTGGGTGGCACAGCGGCAATACGTTAGCCCTCCACCACAGACCTGGCTTTAGGGTCTAGCAGTGCGTTCCAGCTGGGTCTGGCACTGTCTGATGGAAGGGAGCTTGGGCAGGCCGTAGCATATCAATACTACATCTACACCTAACCCTAATGGTAGTCCAAAGCCTCTTTTGTGTGTTTTTATAAAAAAAGTTGTAGATTTGGTACAAAAAATATTTGTTGAGACAAACAAAATGCTATTACGATATGCCAATCCTTACATTTACGACATTTAGCAGACGCCCTTATCCAGAGCGACTTATACAGTCTTACAATTCAAGCAATTGGTGGGTTAAGGGCCTTGCTTGAGGACCCAACTGTGGCAGTTTTATCATAGGTGGGATTTGTACCCTGGACCATCCAGGTCCAGCACCTTAACCACCATGCTACCGCAGACCCTTATTAGGGCACTTGCTCCTCACAAAGCACATCCACGTCTTGTGTATGGATGTGAAGAATGTTAAATCTACCTGTGGACACTAGCTAGGGCTTTGGGTTTACCTTCATTAATTCTATCGCATGACTACATCTATTTGGCTGTTTATTTCAGTTTACTGCTGTAAGATGGCAAGGGAACCTTCTGAGCTATTCATCATAAAGCCCTCAAGACTTTAGACCGTATAAAAGCATCATGAACCTAAAGAAGCAATCACTGTCAGAAACAGATATTTATAAATAGCCTTGCTCAGAAGAACCTCCATCAACAAATGACCTTCGTGGACACAGATGCTTTGTGAGAAAAGAACATCACGTTTCAGAAACTTTAGATCCCACATGACCAATGAGTACCCAAGACCATAAAGCACTTTCCACCTACTCTTCGATTGTAGTGAAGCTGTATCTTACTGAACAGGAGCAGCCTTTGTTATGTGAGATTTTGATTCTCCTTTAAACACCTGTCCAATTGTGCCCTAATTCTCTTTGATTTTATGGAGGCAGTGCATTAAAAGGGATGCTGCGCTGGATTACACTGTGCATTATGCGTTTCTTTCTCTCTCCCTCTCCTCTCCGACTCTAATTAAAGCGTTGTCTGTTGCAACCCAGTGGCTGGCTGATGTTAATTCACAGGTGTCCACATCAGCCAGGTCTCCATAGTGACAGAGAGGTATCCCATTACTCCCCAACATTTTATCGATGCTGATTAATCTGGGCTAAAAACAATGCATGCCGCCTGCATCACATCCAGTTTCAGACTTAAGGGGGAAGATTGGACTGCTCAGCACGCTCAAGCTCAAAGCTTCAAACCAAATTCTGCTTTTGGGACGCAGCAACAAGCGAGCCAAGAACAGAATGTAGAGAGGACCTGTAATGGTATGCATAATAATAGGGTTATATTGCAGTTTGTTTGTTTTTTTTTTACCAAAGAATAAAGCTTGATTTGACCCACTGCAGTTTGAAATATCCCCTAATTTATGTGAGCAGTGTATATTGTTTACTGCAGATAAGTTTACTTTGGCAAATATAATGACGTGTCAGGCTTATAAACTGTAACATCGCTGAGTGACCAACAGAAAGTCCTTGCCAGATGATTATAAGCCAGATGTTGATTGAGGATAGATAAGGAACTGTGATGCTTTAACAAATATACTGCTCAAAAATGAAAACGAATGAAATGATCCTAATGAAATATCCCCTAATGTGTGTGAGTAGTGTAGTACTACAATCACTGCAAGTGAAATCCCAGTGCCAGAGTGGTAACAGTTCACACAGTAACACCGAATGAATGAAACCCTCATGGTGTTTCCCCTCGCGTCGAAAAATCAGGATTAAAAAAGGCACCTCTAAATGTTCCACTGTTTCTTTGCAAAAACCCTCTATTCTTGTGCCCACCTGAAATGTCATGTATTTCAGGTTGAGCACATTTTAGGCTGTGACATTTAAAATGTCAAACCCTAGTCTTAATCTTTTCATTATCCGTCCTTGATTGCAGGCAGTTTAAACCCACGAATAGTGGTTATGATTAATGATGGCAATGAAGTGTGACACTAAACAGTACAACACAATCATTCAAAATGTCAAAAAAAACGTCACATGGACGAACAGCCATATAATTAGCAAATAATAACTACTCTGTTCTTAGAACATAATGCCTCTTATTTGTTTTGATTTTCTAAGTGACATAACCTCTGCGTGCGCTACAATTGCGATGTTTAACTTGACACATTAAGCACCTGAGACGAAAGCCATGGAATTTAAGGACATATTGGACCCAGTTATGACGTTTAGGTATGGGTGTTTCTTGCCTGTGGATTTTACAGTACCTAGGCATCACTCGTCCAGCTCTGTTATCAGTGATTCAGTCAAATGTACCGTCTGTCATTTTTTCCATGTTTAACCCACATGTTATACTGCTTGGGGCTGTCTAGAGACTGTCCAGGAATTCAGGGGTCACAGATGAAAGCGTAACCCTATCCCAGATCATCTCTCTGGAATCACTGTTGGTGCAGTCAGTGACATTCTCCAATCCAGTCTTCTCTGCCCCAGACAAACTGAAAACCACTGGGACTCAAAACTACATTCTAATCTATAACTGTTTATTATAAAAAAAAAGCATTACTGTCGTTGTCAGTTTGCTTATTTTAATTGTTTATTGAGTCAAAACTGTCCATACTCTCTATTTAATCCAAATGGATTTAAACTATTTTCTCAGAACAGGAAAAAAGTATTGATTTGACATCCAATTTTAACCAAAGCACCAAGACTATTGGGCTGGGCAATGGAAGGTATAAAATGTGGTGTTATTTCCCTTTAATGCCCTTTAAGATTAACTGACATGGTGGGTGCCACTCAAGGTTGTAGGGGACATGGGGTAATTGTGCTACCGCCACAAAATTAGTTTTTGCACTGTGGGATGTCCGATACAGCTCCACGTACAAAAATGTACACTGGTACACAGAAAAGAACCCAGCTTGATCTGGGACCAAACCCAGGACCTTCTTGTTATGAGGCGACAGTGCTACCCAAAAAACCAATGTGCCACCACGGGACATGAGTAGATGAGTAGAATACATTTGCTTCCATTGGGGCTGTCCTAAGAAGATCTTCTCATATGTTCTGATCATTATCCAGTATTCAATCCAATATTGTAATATGGAACACCTATAAACTGTCCATATACTGGGCCTGTTCACTGTTCAGTCTGGTTGCATTGCTAAATCATTTACAAAAATATATTCAGGAATTTCAGTCGTTCACTGTTAGCAAAAAGTCAACGTTTCCCCAAGGTACAAATAACTTTAATGTACCCCCAGTTTATTACTGTACCATAAATGTAGAACATAGGAACCCTGGTTGGAGCACCCAGTAAGTGTCAACCATTAAAGGGGTAAGAACATTTCACAAACCTCAGCCATTAATAGGGGGGAATGAAATAATGCCTGAACCTTTTGAGCTTCACCTGATGTTTTCTTTATGTGTTCATCATAGATGGATACCGTGGACTTAATATGGGAAAATGTCACTTATGTTGGTCTTCGATATCTCTGGAGGTTGTGATCATGCAGGTCCAGACTATAGCACTAGGGTTGGTGGATCACTGTAGGATCACTGTTGAAAGTCATGGATGGGTGGTATAAACTTATTTTTATCTATTTTGTATCTTAACCAACCCAAAACTATAAATATAAATGTGTGGTATGGTGGTTGAGTACTTTGGTTTAAAAATAAACTCTATCTTAAAGGGCCCTGAGCTACTGAATACTAAAACAACTATGAAGTTCAATAATGACAGACTCTTCTGCACTTTACGGCTGAGGGCTCCACCTGAGTGGAGGAAGGTCATTCTGCATGGCTGGACTTATTTTTTTTTTTTCTTAACTTCATTCCTACACACAATGGACAGCTCAAACCCCGTCTCCCTGCTCCCCCAACTCATCAGTTGCCATAGCAATCCCCTAGCCAATAATAGCCTTTGCTTTTGCACCCTGAAGCCCAGAGAGGCAGCTGAATTTGTGCTCACCCGTTTCTTTCCCCCACCTTTCCTCCCTGATGGAGAGATTAGCCTTGAATGTTTTCACTCTGCTACTAGCCAAGTAAATAGCATTAAACAAGGACTGTTTTCATGTCTAATTAAAGAGGACTTCATAATAAAGAAATTGCACTGAGCATGGAATGGGGTTCGACAATCGTTTTTTTTCAGTAGGCTGAGTTTAATTAAGACCTTCTAAAACATGCTGTACGTTTAGTATTTCAACAGGCGACAGATTGACATTGCCCAAGCGCAAAGCGTTTATGCCTTTTGATATTTTAGTCACAGAATAGCACAAGAGAATTTAAAAGCTGTCTTATTATAACCAAATCTGACACACATATGAGCCTAAACCTTTCGCCTGCATGCAAGACACATTAGAATAAATAAATCACTGCCAAATTATGAGAGGCAGCTCAGGCACATGAATAAACGATCTCGCAGAAGAGGAGACGGAGAGATTCCCTGTTGCCCATGAAGTCGAAAGGCAGCTAACATTCTTCAGGTGAAGTCTCCAGACACCCAAAAAGACCAAGAAGAAAAGAAGAAAAATGCACTGATGTGTCTGCAGAGAGTAGACAAAAGGACAAATGGGGCAAATGAAAGAGTGGCCAGCTCATTTGGAGGAACAGGTGTGCCAGCTTTCTCCTGCTCATTCTCTCCGTCCCAATGAGCCATAATGACCAGGTAGAAACCAGCAATGACAGATGATTCCCATCCATAATTAGTTTAGGAGCAAGCAATGCCCAGATTTCCTTAGCTACATATGTTTGGTAACTTATCCATGCGGCCAGGTTAATGGTTTTATTCACAGCCAAATCTCGGATAAGAATAGGAAGGTGGTACATTTTCTTATTAGCTTTTTACATTCACAGCATTTAGCAGACTCTCCTGCTCAAAGCGACTTACAAGATAAGCAACTTTACAATGTAAGCAATTTGGGTTAAAGGTCTTGCTCAGGGACCAAACAGTGGTAGCTTGGCAGAGGTGGGATTTGAACCTTAGCCCTTCTGGTCAATAGTCCAGTGTCTTAACCACTAGATTACAACAGTCCCACAAACTTGCCAAACAACCATAATTGTATTCAATGTACAAAAACAGCAGGTTTATCTATGAAGGTGCCCTCAGACCTGTTACACATCACACACCTTTATTTTTTACAACAATTTCCATGAATAGTCTGTACACTGGCGTGTTGTAGTATTCATGCAGAACTGTGACAGCATGCCACCACAAGTCACAAACACATCTAGCTTCATTACAAACATTTGGGCGCAAGAAAGAAATATAACTGATATCCATTCACGTGACTTATAAATCCAGTCGAGAATCCAATATTTACAACTTGCAGCAAAATGTGAAAAATACGTAACCTGTTAAAACAGGAAGACTTGACTATGAGTGGATTTGTGAGCAAAACTACTATAAAGGTGATAAATGCCTTGATGGCTCTGAAACACAGAGCGTTAGATCAAATAAAAAGAAAAAGAAAAAAAACAGTGACTTTGAAACCCTTGAATGTCCTGTTTAATTAAGCAGCATTTCAGGACTTAATAACACTGGCCCATCTGAACCCTGCTGGTCTGGCCATAGGCAAGGTTACTCCGACTCGAAAAACTATTTTTAATGAGATCCACCACTTCTTCCACTTATATATCTACATGTATAAAATCACAAGCCGTGCTAGAGACGGAGTTCATATGTTTATACAATTACTGGAGCACTTTAACATCAATTTTAAAAGCACAAGTTTTAGACTGAAGAATTGTACTGTATATAATATACACAAATTAGTTTACTGTTCATTTTACTATGATTACAAGGTTAGCCTAAACAACACCCTTTACTGTTCTCTGTTCACAGGGGGCCAGCCGGTGCCCACTTGGCAACTCCAAGGACAAGGTTAGGACCAACCCTAGACGAGGAGCCAACCCATCGTAGGGCAAACACACAGTCACACACCGAGGGCAATTTTGGAGACGCCAATTAACCTAACATGCATGTCTCTGGACTGTGGGAGGAAACCGGAGTACCCGGAGTAAACCCATGCAGACACGGGGAGGACATGCAGACTCCACACAAAAAGGACCCAGGCCGCTCCACCCTGGGATTGAACCCGGGACCTTCTTGCTGTGAGGCAGCGGTGCCGGCCCACCGAGCCAACATGCCGCATTTTACATTATACTAGAAAAAAATCCTTCTTTTATTTATGTATTTATGCAGTTTTTAAACAAAAAAAATGTACTCCATTACATTTTAAACTAGGACATTTCACAATAATAAGCATGATTGCCTGTATTTCAGAAGAATAACGATTACAATCCTTGTATAAAAACTTAAACAAAGGAATCTTTAGACTGCCACATTTAAAAAGTTTTAAATAATGCTACTACAACAAAATGTGCCCACAAATCACACAATCACATTTTCACATCATTACACACCTAAAGAATAAAAGCAGTACTCAGCTTTACTGTTTGAATAAATGTGGCTGTTGTTTATCTCACCACTATAAAAGAACATCAGACAGCGGAGCTTTGCTTTTAACAACTGGTCAAAACAGAACAAATAAATGCTTTAACAGCAAGCAAAACCACATCCCAGCGTGAAGTAAGGATTTTAGACGGGGCTTTAGACAGGACGGCCAAAGCTAAATGTAGACAAATTTATAAAATGTGACAAAATGCACATCACTTCAAGAAATAAAAACTGTATTTCCAGGCGAGTATCCAGTCGTGTAACGTTAATGCAGTTTCAATTATTTCACCACTAGATGTCGACAACGCGCCCTTTTAAGTCTTTCCTTGCTCCGTACGTCCCAAACCGCACCATATTCACTATGTAGTACACTACGTAGTCTGTTTTGCTTAATTACATACTGGGTGTAATCCTAATCTAAACTAA
>JAUZST010005629.1:0-15430 GCA_034779995.1 Parotocinclus haroldoi | reverse complement strand
TGCACTGGAAAATGTATTTGTAAACCTGAACAAAAATAATGTGTCATTGGTTTAGCTAAACTATGCGACCATATAAAAGCGCATTCCAAAGAGCTTGTTGGTATGCTTCATGTACAAAAAAGGAGTTTTTTAAAGTTACTGTTTATCTCCAGATTAAAACAACAGTACACAGATGTGATAAACGACTGCTTTCACAATAGATCCTGAAAGGGTAAACTGAAATTCACAGATTATTTGTCTTGGTAAACCTCAGCCTACAACTCACTATCAGCTGCACTCAGGAATCACTGAGGTCAGAGAGACCAAACACAGCTTTAATCTAACCAAGTCTGATCGTTAAGGTCAAACACACTGTGACCTGGGGTGTGTAATGAGCCTCTTTCACACAACCTGATAAAGGAGATGTCTCAGGGGTCAAAATCTGATGTGTGGTATTACTGTTGTGATTAGCATTACGTACACCAGGGGTCAATCAAAGACTTTATCTTCATTGCATGCTAAATAAATTATGTATAGAAATAAATGTAAATATGAAATATTTTGAAGACATTTTTTAACATTTATAACATATAGTAATTAAAGGTGATGTTGTCATTGATAAATGCATGCTGCATCTTGGTGGCAACAATGAAACCATGACTAGCGTTAGCATCAAGCATGACCAAATTGACAGACCAGCTAGATCATTTCCATAAACCAGCTTGTATTTCTAAATGAATGCTGGATTAAGCTTTTATCAGTGATATTCCTAATTCATTTAATATGCTTCTGTGAACCACAGAGGACCAGTCTTGTAGCTCCAGTTTTATCTCTTCATCTAGAGAAATCCAGCGTTTTGACATCAACAGTGTTAAATATAATAAAAAGAATGTTATAAAAAGGAATATTATTATAATAGAATATTATAAAATGAAGTGTTTACAAAAATAACTGACTCATGCTTATTTGTTAGCTATCATGTGATTTGTAATGCTACACTGCATTCTTTGAATTTGGTCATGGGATTTTAAACGTTCACGTGGAAAACACTTTTTGACTACTATTATGGCACTGTTGTGCACTAGGTAGATGTCCAGCCTGTTATAACATCAGTGCGTCTGTGAGTATTTACACCTCCCAAATCCTGATGGTAGATGAACACGCAATTCTAAACTTTTTTCGCACAAAGAAATATATGAATTAAAAGAACGGTAACATATTGTAGTAAAACCATGGTGGATTCATGGTATACACATAGTAAATTGTTTATTGTATTCTTAACCACAATTCCACAATGAACTATTATGGTATCTTATGGTAACAATGTGTATACTATGAATCTGCCATGGTTTTACTATGGTACTTTTGTAAAACCATGGTAGAGATACCATAGTAACCATAGTAATCATAGTTTTCTATGAACATAGTAAAACCATCATTAATTTTCAGGCTGTATTACAACTGTGGTGGACTTCTGAGGTGGACATGGTTGAAATGGATGAATAGTTAAAACAAACTGTGCTACAGCATGTGAACAGGTTTCCAGTTGTTGTATTCCTAAGCAACAGAACACACTAAACCCTAATAAGCCCAACATCTTAGTTCCTAAACAATGAAAAAAGCCTGTTTGTTTAGCCTTTTATGACTGCTTGGGAATTTTCTGAAAGCCTGAACTCAAATCCATGAAAAAGTAAGGTCTAATTTTGCTTGTGCATAACTTTCTTATCTCGTTCACATGAATCAAAAGAAAAACAATCTCTCATATTTTTATTCTGCTCATATTTGTTGTTGTGATAAGCATCTGGCCTCCTCAGAATGGATCAGGGCCTCCACATTGCCACCACTGTGCTCTCAGGGAAAAGCTGCACAAAAGCTTCCTGTATACATATAGATGCCCTCTGCAAATACAACATTCCCTTTAGTGTCTACTCTAACTCACTTTGTATTTCTCTCCCTCTTTCTGCTCTCTGTCGCAGCCTGGATTTCCTTTGTTTTATTTGGTAATCATTCAAGGGAGTCATGTTCCAGCCGTCATCCTGGCCTGGCCTTGCAGTCTGCATGTGAATGTAGAGCATCATGACTCCTAAACATTGTACTAAAGGCTTTCATGAGTCTATACACTTTAAACCTAAATCATTTTTAGACACAGTCAATGATATATTTACTCCATCTTACTCTGCTATTACTGAAACTACAATACCACTGACTAAACATGAACAGCAAACTCCTATTCTCTTACTACTATGTGCAGAATTCTACTTACAGATGACAGTCATAGTTACAGTCATACCATGCTACAAATAATTCATAATAAATTATAAATAATAAATTCATTTTTTTAATTCATTGATTAATTTATCTGAAGCAACACTATAAATCAACACTAGTTTTTATTCATGGGTGGGATTCAGAGGGGAATTATCAGATGCAGGCTCTCATAATTTTTCTAGATGCAGTGATATCATGCTCTGGCTGAAATTGGCTGAGGGGTTAACTAAACACAGACATTAATCTAGTACTTGGCTAGTCCTTGTTCCTGTTGGCGAAGCAAAGTTTAATGACAAAAGCAGACCCTGTTCCTGCGGTAAAAAAGGAAGCCCACATGATAATGTAAAATCATCATTGCAACTGAAAAACTGAACCAA
This sequence comes from Parotocinclus haroldoi, assembly GCA_034779995.1. Lineage (NCBI taxonomy): Eukaryota > Metazoa > Chordata > Actinopteri > Siluriformes > Loricariidae > Parotocinclus > Parotocinclus haroldoi. Next base: position 12,806 of record JAUZST010005629.1, on the reverse strand, counting down.
CGGCTAACAAACAGCAAGGTCATATGGTACAATCATCATTGTAGGCAATTAAATATCTGTGGGATGGAATTCACTCCACATCATGAATTTACTCAGTATTCAAGTAAACCACTTTGACGCACGAATATTTAACCTTAATGCATGGTCAGCAATATTAATAGAAGCATGCTGACACACATTGACCAGTGAAACACTTGATACTTGATTTTCCAAAAAAAAATCAAATAAAACTTTTCAGAGTCAGTCTTTATTCATCGTCTTAGTATGCGAGACAATGAACAATGGAAAGAAGAAAAGCATGCCTAGTCTTCAGCCTTTGTATACTGAGTCTATTTTGTGAGTGGATAGATAAGCAGATAATGATAAATTGTACAGTTCAGATGTGTGAAAGATACCTGTTTTGGCAGCATTGTCAATTGAAATGTAACCAGAACCATGTGCAAATAAATATTCCTCCCTAGAAGTCAATGCAACATGACACAAACTATAAACTATTTCAAGCATGTTAGTGGCTAGTTTGTCATGCCGGGGTTTAGTTTATGCAATAAACACTGATAAGGCTGGTATAACTAAAATGGTGATTTCATCATTGAAACTGTGCTAGCCAGGATTATGCAGAGTAATTAAAAGGCCCTTGATCAACTCCATTACTGCACTGCCAGAACGTCATCTTTGAAAATAATGGCAACAACCACAACAAACCATTTTTTATCTTGAGAAAAAAGGACTTATAAAGACAATTACAAATGCAACCACTCTGAGCAAATGAAAAGCTTGGCCATTACTGAAAAAACATTACAGACAGACAAAGGTGGCATGGTGGGCAAGTGGTTAGTTCTCCCCATGTGTATGTGGGTACATTGGTTTCCTCACACATTACAAATGCATGTGCTAGATCAAACTGGTGCCTCTATTATTCCAATTTAAGTGGGTGAGTGTGTGAGCATTTCCTCAAACCTGAATTGGACTATGAAAATTAAGAATACAGAAAAAGGGTTTACAACAATAATCGTTAAAAGTAACGTTTATTTAGAGTAAATTAATTTTTCTAGACACTGTCATTATTAGTGTTTCTAATAGCATTAAATAGACAAAAAGGTGTGTTTTTAGGCAGTTACCAAGCCTGAGTATCATTGTTATAGTCCATCACCCTCATCCTACTGTCCCCCATGCACAATACAGTGCAGAACTGACAGGACTGCAATTATGATGTCATGTTTTGCTTTAGCTGTAGCTTGGGCCTCAGCAGCAGTTCTCGACCAACCGAAACATTAGCTGAGCTGAGCAAATCAGTCCTAGGGTTGGCCATTGAAGGGTCATTGCACTCTCACTCACACATACATAAATACATATATACATACACAAAGACTCAGTGTGCTGCTCAGACAGTCTGTCTGATGTGCTTTATAGATAAAACAGACATGCCACTGATGCTGAATGGGGTGTCAGTCATGAGGCTGAGGCTCATCTAGGGTCAGTATATGGTTTTCACATCAAAAGGTCTAGGCATGTGTCTCCACTTCATATCTTACCAGCTCCAGCGCTCTTTGCCGCTGTTTGTTTTAAATCGGTAATTCACACTTTTTCAAAACTATTATCAAATGTAAATGTTCAAGGACCATGTATATTCAAGGACCAGCTGGTATTAAAAGTATTATACTGTCTATATATAATATATAATATTTATTTTCTATTTAATTTAATTAGTGCAAATACACAAATAATAGCAGTTGGAACAGAGAAAATATTGCATCTGTTCAGCCCCTTATTGGAAATGAAAGTCCTAGAAATTAACTTTACCCTCTAATTAATTACCCAAAATAAACAGGTTCCCTAATGTTCAGCCTGCCTGAATGCTCTGAGACTTTAGATTAAAACAGATGCATGGAACCTTCTGAACCATGACCACAGAGAGGAAAAGACACTACATTGAGTAGTTGTGTGTGTGTTTAATTGTGTTAGGAGTAAATGTTCAGACAAATTCGAAAAGAGCTGCCATTTCTTACCTTGTGAGTAATAGTCTCCACAAGAATTTAGAGCAAAAAAAAAAAGAAAAATAAAATAAAATAAATTAATATAGTGTTAGATATAGCATTATTTAACTACAGTTATAGGTATTATATATATTGATATTCATCTTATTGCTTTAAAACATACTTGGACATTCCACATTCAATTGGCATAATAATCACTGTAGCTAATTAATGCTACATCGTCCAGAAAGTTGTCCCCACCATGCAGTAACACACACACACACACACACACACACACACACACACACACACACACACACACACACACACACTAAAAAACCCAAGAAATGCTTTAAGGGGATGCGTCAGGTGCTTCAGTGGTCAGTGGTGGTCCACACATATATATGATGTCTGTGTATACATGTTTGTATGTGTTATGTTATTGTATTAAGTACATAATAAGTATGTTGCTTTAAGCAGATGTACTATTTGAGGTCATTGCACCTTTAAGCTGTGAATGCATGCATGCACTTCCAGTTTGCTCAGCAAGGGCTCATTCAGAGTGTACTCACAGATGACCCGCCTCAGTTCATTCATACAGTCCTGTGATTTCTCAGTGGATATACTGAATATAAAATGCATTACTTTACCAGTACCTTAAGAGAGTGTTGTATGTGTTGCCATAGCAACCCACCCTGTGATTTACTCACAAATGAGGGAGATGGGAAGCGTAGAGGTCTCTTATGGGTTATACTTCACATATGGTTTACAAATAATAATTAATAATTAACCAAATGTGTGATCACAGCACTGCAAACATGTGAAAATATATTTTACCTGTGAGAGAAGAGTGTTTGATAATGCAGCATGACCCTTTTTATTTAGGGGTTTAAATTAAAATTTAATTACCCACTAAATGATTGGCTCCCAGCACAACACAGTGGAATTCTGGAGTGGAATTTTGAAAATCAGTCATGATACTTATGCGGAAGCACATTTAATTAATCTCTTGAGCATTCTCTTAAGTTTCCTTTTACTGCTTGTACTAGGTTAATGTTGAACATCAAAGATTCCTTTGAGGCAAATTGTTATAACACAATAAACAGGCATTATGTGATGGCTTTTGGCACAACTATGGGGTGGCATAGCAAATAAATTATTTGTCTGAATTTTATAAATTGAACAAACAAATCCATTCTGGCTGGAATCGATTGAGGAAAATAATCACAAAAGGTACCTTAATATCATTGTAGTTTCCAATCCTGTTTCCTGTTGAGTTGATCTCAAACATTTTCATTCATACTAACAGTTTATTTAATTTAATGTAAAATGTTTATAATACTTTCTAGTATTCCATATGTAGGGGTTTGGTACTTTCTGTGTGGAGTCTGCATGTCTTCCCAGTTTCCAGTGTCCAACATGTCCTCCAGGTACTCCAGTGTCCTTCCACTGTTCAAAGACAAGTGTGTTAGGCCAACTGGTGTCTCTAAAGTGCACCTAGTGTGTGTGTGTGGATGTGTATGAGTTTGTAAGCATATTTTCCCTATGATGAATTTTCGCCCCATTTAAGATTGATCCTGCCCTGAGCCCTATGCTACCGGCTAGGCACCGGCTCTCCCACAGCCCTGTCCAGAATCAAGCAGATAAAAAAGTGAATGAATGAATAAAGATAACCTATGGAAAATATTCTTATTTGAAATTTGAATAGATGAGATTTGAATGGAAATGACTGTACTTATTCACATTTCATGCTTGACAAATAGAAGTAATTGTATATTTTATTTATTTTATTTTATTTTGTCATACGTTTAAGTCATCTCTGAATTGTGGCATCATCTGTTGATAAGACCCAGTTTAAGTTTTTTTTTAAGAATTCACACAAGACATTCTGAACTATTTAATAAGAATGACAGTAACAAATATTACTTACTGAAATACAGTATTTCAATATTAGTCATTTCCATGTTCTGTAACTGGTGCTTCACGGTGAAGGAGTGGGTTAAGACAAAAATATACACTGCAGTAAGTACCAGTCCATCACAGGACATCACACTCATCACACACAGACAGTAACCATAGGTAAATCCTCAGACCCTGGTCCATAGAACCCTGGACATGTGACCATAAATGCCTTGCCACAGTGTTTGCCCTGGGAAGAGATTTAACTAACTACTCTACATGTAGTTTCCTTATACTTTATGATGAAGAGTATGTAGGGACAAATTTGTGTGTGTGCAATGAATGAGGAACTCTGCACCCATCTGCATTACAACATCTCTACAACCAGTAAGAGGGAGTTGAAGCCTGTCTTCTCTCATCATATTTGACTGATTTAATAGCAGTGCCACAGTGAATAAGTACTTGTCAGCTCATTGTGTGTTGAATCACGTACTTTCCACTGGTCCTGAAATTAAAACCATATGTTTGCATTCACAAAACATCATAGTGCACAGGATGGACAGCCAAGTCGCTGAACAGCAGTTCTATAAACAATATGTTAAAACTGCAGGTAGATTTTTGGTCGTTATTTGGATGTTATTTATGAAATGATTACTTTTTTAATGGTGCTTTTTCTTGAACATATTTCATACCCTAGTTTTTGAGAAGTATATAAAAAAGAACACTTAAAAGATATATGATGCTATGAGACCACACAATGGAAATAGCAGGGAATGGGACGTACATTTTCCTCTTAGCAGGAGTTGGGGTATTATCATATTTGTTTTTGTTGGGTTTGTTATGGCCTTGCTTGCCAGTGTTAATGGGTGATGTGGTGATTATGGCCTAAAATCTTGGGTCAGTACTTGACATATTTTGCAATCCCCTATAATTAGGCCTCGTGATTTCATCAGAATTTATTCAGATTCCAGTTTTAGAAGTCACTAAGAGCTTTTATTGATATTGTGTTTTAGGCAGGGTTAATATCAATACAATCTTAAACAAAGTTAAGAAAATGTGTGCAAGATTTCAAAAGTTGATTCACCACAATACATAAGAAGTGGTGACCTAGTGGTTAAGGTACTGGACTGTGGTACAAATCCCACCTCTGCCACAGTTGGGTCCCTGAGCGAGGCCCTTAACCCACAACTGCTTGGACTGTAAAACTGTAGTAATTGTAAGTTGCTCTGGATAAGGATGTTTGCTAAAATACATAAATGTACATGTAAATGTAAATGTCTCTCATACTCACTTTCCATTCACTTCTTTTGTTCAGTGTTGTAGTTACATCAAAAGTGTACTTAATAATGTGCTTTAATAATTCAATTAGTAATTAGATAAATGTTTACAGAATGACAAAACCACTGAAATAGAAAAGTTGCAAAGAGAACTTGGTGAGTTGGAATTTAAACACAGTAGAAGTGATTAGGGGAGATGCAGTACAGCTTGGGAGTTAAAATACGGGGCACTGAATGGGACTGATGCATGCATGACAAACTTGGGCCATAACGTTGCTCCATAACAGTCAATTTAAGATAAATCCACCAAGAGTATGAGAGTAATGGGATAGGATCTTGGGATCAACTACTGATTAGGATAATTTATAAACAGCCATTACAAATAAACATAAGTGAAAATAAGTGACATTACAAAAGCTACAATCCATATTAATTTGCCAAGTAGACATGCACAAACATGTTTAGAGAGGTTGCACAGATAATATGACTAATAACACCCCATTAAGAATTATTATGAAGGGTTGATATTCTTTTATATCCAAAACAGAAAAACAAATGTCTTTAATTGGCATCTTATGTTAGATTTTGTTACAACTTTCCATTCATTTTAATACAAAGCAATTTCTAATCAATATTAATACAACATGTTATTGCTGTAAGTCATGTGGTCATTCTAGAACATGGTAACAAGTATGACCTCATAAAATAAATATACGCAGGGAACCAGCTTCTGAATTCACCACAGTAATGCGCTGTGAATCTGACTGTGGTTTAGCAAGGGTATGATACCATCTGCTGCACCAGACTGACTGACTGGCCTATAAATGCCCTTGTAACTGATCATGACAACATACCAGAAAGAAGTAAGAAAAGGACATCAAGGAAACTTTTGTGGTCCCAACTGTATTTTATGTTTTATTAATTCCCTGGCTGACAGCATAGTATATACAGTGCTTCTGCAATGCATTTTGAAATATGTAGTATTTTATTAACAGAAATGAATTGGATAAATTAGGACTGAGGGAGAGTCAGTTTCCTTGCACATTACAACTCTATGCCTGGTTGGTTTGTTCTGTACCTGAACACAATTGTTTCCACTCCTGACTGCCTCGTTGGCCTGTTCTCACATGTGCTTAAACCTTCTGAACCTGAGCACACTTACACCCTCATGATGGTATGTTTGTTTGTGAAGAAAGATGCGCTTGTATAACATAACAGATTTGCTTATACTTGATGGTTGTACTTACTTTGTGCCTCTTTATAGTCATTTTGGTCATGATAATGTTGATTCAATGATGATTCAATGAAATGATGATTCAATTCAGAGATTTTTGTGTGTTTGTGATTATGTAGGCAGCTGTTGTTTTGTTTCCTGCTCATGCAAGGTTACCGACACACATACAGTGCCCAAGTCCAACTGAATCACACCAAGCCCACCTTTTCAAGGGTGCCTGCGCATGGTTCTACCTACCATGCCCGGGCACAGAACACAGTGTATTTCATGGCTAAGTAATCATTAATTAATTCACGTAATACAATACATCATGAGTTATCATGAATATGAGTAAAGTAAGCATGTCTAATGTATGCCTTAATGCAGGAGGGATCTGTTAATTCATGTAGTACTTAATGTACAAATATAATAAAGTGACAGTGAGGAGCTATTCTTGATTTCCACAAATTATGCCATTCAGATTTAAAATAATAAATATTTCTTACTTAATTAATAGCTTAATCCATCTGTATTTTCATAATCAACGCAACAGTATTAAAGAACAAATATTTCACCACTAGGCTTTGAGGGCTGCAAACATCATGAAATCATTAAGCAGTAATGCTTTACTAATGTTTTATATTTTTTGGATCGTTGTCATTGGTTGACCATTCAATTTATGCATATTCATGATGTACTAAGAGGAAGAATTACTGATTACTCGCTCATAAAATATTGCATAAATTAATGCTATTTCATGTACACTTATTGTAACGTGTTACTGATAAACAAATACAGAAAGATTATGTTCCTAGATGTCAGGAATATTAATTGGCCTCTTTACACTCAAAAATAGCATTATAGCATACTATTCACAACACTTATCTAAAAGACTAGTAGGTTTTTACAGACTGGAATTATGGAAAATGTCCCTCTGAAGTCAATGAACTGTTTCAAATTAAATTTCTACAGATGTACAGTTTTTACGTTATGTTTGCTTCTCTGAGCATTAGTCTCCAATAAAAGTCAATCACTTATCCTATTTTATGATATATGTGCACTGAGGGCTAATAACAAGGAACATCACTGATCCAGACAAGTCACATCACCTTTTACAAGCCTACATGCTGTGAACCAGGCTTAAAGTACCATATACCTCTTAAGTGTCTTATATTTTCCAGCTCAGACACTGCAACACTTGCTCGTTTAATAGCAAATGGTCTAGTGTAAAAGGGAGCTGCTCTGACACTGATAAATTTGTCTCTGCAAATACATGGCCATAGAAGAGTTTACTTAGCTACAGCAATCAACAGCTACACTTAATAGATAGCTCTTCTGATCCATTTACGTAATTAACAACCATGTGTAAATAACCTCAAATTAGTCTAAATGGGCCCACATTCACAAAGTGGATTTAGTCCTTAATTCATTTAGCTATGGCTCACCAAATGGGAAATACATTTCTAGATGATTTCCACTAACGTAAGCTTCACTTGGATGTTCTAGTCCGGCATGCGATTAGCTTTGTTTTAAAGATGTTTACACAAAGGTTTGCTTTTATTTGGGTTTGTTTACCTTGAGTAATGGCAACAATCTCATTCTGCCTTTGTTCTCTTTAAGACCCCTTAAATATCAACAGCTTTTATAGACAATGTTAACAACACATAAAAAGTCTCAGACAGCCTTGAAAATGCCATGCTGGAGCAGTCTCCATGTGTCAGTCAGTTGAAGTGGTGTTGAATACACAACCGGTAAATGAAACTAAAGACCTTGCCCTTGTTTCTTTCAAAATCAGCGTAAGGTACATGTGTTTGGCCTTAGCCACATGCAAGTACAAAATGAGGTTCTCAAATATGGTACACAAGGCCTGGCTTCAGTCAAGTGACTAGCTTAATTTAATTTTTAGTAGTGGCCATCTGGTTATGTACACAAATTCCCATTGAAAAGGATCCCCTGGTTAAAAGTCAAGTGATTGACAAGCATATTGAATTTCCTACCGTTCAGCACAAACAATAGCTTTTATCTGGGCACAATAATCTGTTTGTCTAAAGTTCAATGCCTTGTCTAAAGTCTCCTGCTGATGTCTTGTTTGTGAGTGAAATTGGGTGCAGCTTCATGCTGTCTGCTATTATTTGGCAAAATCATTTGGCTGTGCAGTGACAAAGTAGATGTCACTCCATTTGAACATATCCGTGCGGCTTTCACCAGACAGGCAGCAGCACTTATTCTCGTGGTCACTGCAGGGGTAATAATGAAGAATGACATTAATTTAGGGCAAAAATGATCAAATCAGTGCAAGTTGAGAGTCAATATTGGCCCAAAATAATAACAAGTGTAGTGTAACAAATATTTTCCATGGTCATGATCTGCAATCAAATATGACCAAAAATTCAAAATGAAAATGTTACTGCAGGAACCCTACAGCTTCAGTCCATCTATAATTTAACTGCAGCACCACTCGTAGAAGAGAGTAGCTTATTTGGACAAAGCAGGGATCTTTGATTCATCTAACAAGGGCAAATACTTGCAGCTGTGATGGATGCTAAAATAAACACCTCTACTGATAACATCATCACTGATGAACTCAGGACAGGACTCTCTGGTCCAGCTGGAACATATAAGCACAATGGAATCTTGGCACGGGTGTTTGTTTTCTGCCATGTTACTTTGGTGCTGCACAGAATGGCAAGAGCTTATACAAGGACAACTGGATAAGGATTCCATAAAGATCTGTTTCCATTACAGTGTAAACTGTAAAAGATTGAGATTCAGAGGAAGATTTAACTTAAATTAGAGGCGAGACAGCCTTATTCAACAGATAGCATTCCATAGTGTATTTTTCTTGTGATTCTTTTTCAAATGTTTGAAAGTAAGGTTTTGTCATGACATTGCTTCCTGTGCAGGCAGAGCATAAAGCATAATAATGAGACTCAAATAGCTGAACAATGGAGTTGCCAAAGTTCCACCTCATCTGGCTGCAGATAACACTTGTCTGCGTCTATATGCATTTAAGGTTAACTATCAGTCTGGTGCCAGCTAGTCTGATGTCCACAATTTCCTGGTTCTAAAGAGAAGATATAGAGAAATATTGTACACTGACGTGCACAGATAAAATAAATATGCAAGTATACACATACAATTCACAAAGGGTTTAATTATGTTGAAAAATACAAAAAGTCATTATGAGAAGTAAAAGTAGTTAAAGAAAAGAGAAGGGACCTTACTGGAGACATTTGATATCACTGCAAAGCTTGGGGCTCTTAACAAAAGATCTAATAGCTTTTTTAACTAATGTATGCTTTTAGAAATTTAATATCAGCATGCAGTACTCTTGATAAGCCAGATGTCACAGTTGCCATGACAACAAACAACAGGGAGAAAACAATCCTCAAAGCCTCAGCGTTGTGGCAGATAAGACTAATGGCCTGTGCGGATCATATTTGTGTGACGGTTTGTGTGATCAAAGATAAAAGTATAATTTGCCTGTGAGAAAGAAATGGCAGGAATTTAGCAGTAACGTAATTGTCTGAATAAAAAATGAAAGGATGCCCTGAGGGTACACAAAGGTGATCCAAGGAAAGATGGCGAGACGGAGTAGTGATAGAGGTAATGTTAAATTCTCGAAAGCAATTGCATGAAATTTTGTCAACATCTTCATATCAGTGTCAAAACAATCCAGGGTACGCCTCCATTTTTTTCCAGCTAAGATCTATATAGCTACAAAACTACAACAAAGATTTTAAATTTGCTCTTGACTAATTTTATGGATTATTTATGTTTTATTTGTATGTATGTGGTGTACATTAAAACTAGTACAATGATGACAGTGTACATTACACATTATCTTTCTGATGTAGAACAGATTTGGATTTAGGCATGTTCATGTGCAGTAAGAGAATGGAAATAAAAACCAGGAGTGTAAGAGGAATTGGTCATTTTTTCTATACCAAATGACATAACCCCAAAACTATCTGCAAATCACAGCAACCTCATGGTCATAATCCCTTCTAAATCCTCATCATAAATCTGAACTGTACGCTCATGTTTCCTATAGTGTATAGGATTCAATACTTCATCTATTTAACAACCACGCTACTGATAACCAGAAACAATTGCTTGACGTCAAGCCTTTCGCTAAGAATTAGGGTTGGTGTTGTTATAGATAACTAAACTACTAAAATAACCTACTAATATACATTTAAATAAAAACCAAAGTGCATTTTCTCAATATTCAAAGTATAAACATTTAATAGAAAAGTCTTTAAAACTCCAGCAAGTCTGGTTACTGTAAGTCTGAAGCTATTGTAAAAAAGGAAATGAAAGGTGAGTATCAGCTGTGATCCTGCCCATCTCATACAATGCACCTAAAATATTAATTTACCTTTCTCAGTTATCTGGTGAGAAAACTATGTCACAATGTTTCCCACATTAAGTGCTGCTTGTACTGAATATAAATAAATAATTCATGTCCAGGGTGTGGCTGAAGGTGAAAATAGCTTTAAGCCTTTAAATACTAGCTGTACTACTAATATCAGTAGTTTTGTGCTTGCCGTAGTTGTAGAATTGTGCACAAGCACTTGTACACACACACAAAATATGTGTGTGTTTGTGTGTGTGTATAGTGCATGACTTTGTGTCTTGTGTTTTAGGGGACACATCAGCATTATTGGATATTCCACTGTGTCTCATTCACTTCAGCTGCAGTCATTTCTTTTCCAGGCAATCTTATATGACTCACACTTGATTTATGTTCGAACCCACAGCAGCCAGCGGACACCAGTAAAGGGGTAATGGTCCCATAGATACGTTTATTTTACTGAAGTACTTTTTTACTTGAAGTCATTCTCTTAATTAAAATTCATTGGAATGTATTCAGTCTGTTCACCTACCAATCATGAAATTAATTCAAATGAGCTGTATATATCAAAGTATTAAATATAACAAAAACAGAGCAGGAGGCTGCACCTGTACTTTACCTTTAGATTGTATTGCTAGGATTTTAAACTGATATACAATACTGACAACTCATTTAAAGGATTTAATCAAAGGCCTACCCTTATTTATGGCTGTTTAGAAGGAAGCTATTATTCTCAGAGGTAAATGAAAAAGCTTGATTTATGAGGTGTCTCTCTTGCCAGGTCACTCGCTTGGCCATCGCCATTCCTATCTATGAAAATAACTGCTAGACCTGCTACATTAACAATTCTCAGGCCAGGTCCACTTTGTTTTCATTTTCTATACTCCATATAGCCGCCATTATACCTTCCTTCAGTTATAGCAGACGATATAGAAAAATCACCCAAAAGAAGTGTGTGACAGCACTTAGGGTATTATTGCCATCTTCTTTGTCATATGACTCACAAACTCAATTATGAAGACTTTAGAACTATCATCAATGCATGTGGTAGCTTGCATGCATTATGAAGGTGGAGGAGTATGAGTAGGAGTATTAGTACAATACCAGCATGCAGAACAAACAGAGCATGAGAAAAACGAAAGAGATATAAGATTTTGTGCTTATCACATACTTATGGAGACTCAGCTGGCATTTAGGGCCATGAGACCATGAGAATATTCAGGCTCTGATAAGCAGGGCATTTTTTACTCCAGCCTTGACCCAGCCACATCAACAGCTGTTTTATGTAAACCTCAGCTTGCTTGTTGGAATGTGGCATTTATATAGCAATAACAGAGTATTATGACCACAATAAAAATCCAAATATTTTCAGATGATACATATGACCATGCTGAGTGATGAGTGGCATGCTGGCCTAAGTGGTTAAGCACTGGGGTTTCCCTGGTACTCTGGTTTCCGCAAATTCTAACCTAGGTTAACTGGCATCTTTAAATTGCCTAAGTGTGGTTGTGTTTTACTAAAATATTTGTATTCTTGCTCCTATCATGAGCAGCTATTTATTCTAATGAGGTTTAATTAATTAATTACTTGATAATAATAATAATAATCATAATAATAATAATAATAATAAAACTGCTGAGAGAGAAGCCAGAGCCACATTTCAATGTAAAATATAAGATAGATGTACTGTATATGTATATATATTAAATTTCTTTATTTATCAATAAATGAAATTTATTTTGGGAGAATTGGCAGCCAAAGTATGTTAACTGGCTGACAATATGGTACGACATGGTACTTAAAAAGTTTTTAATTCATGCTGTATGTTTTTGTTTGTTTGCCTGCATACTGGGAAGCCATGTTTATTGACTTATTATTAGTAATTTTGTTCAGTGTGCAGATGTGTGGTTATGACGATTCACAGTCATAGGTCAAATTTATTTCTATATCATATATTTATTTATAGGCTTCCTCCATTGAGGGTGTGGGTCTATATATTTGTAAAGCAATGTATGTATACACTGCTCAAAAAAATAAAGGGAACACTTTATTTTGGGAACAAGGGAACAGTTTTTTGAGCATATATA
>JAUZST010005628.1:0-15430 GCA_034779995.1 Parotocinclus haroldoi | reverse complement strand
CCACAAAAAAAAAAAAAAAAAAAAAAAAAAAAAGAAGAAAAAGGGAAGGGAAGGGAAGATCTCCAGACTCACCAGGGCCGGGTCGAGTTCTTCGTTGAGGAGAGCCTCGTTTTTTATCAGCGCTGCTCTCTGAGCGAATCGGCAGGTGGAGATCGACTCCTGAGACAGAGACCGTACTGAGACAGTAACACAACCAAGCTTATACTAACACAACAGCGCTTAAATGTGCAAAGGAGTGCATTTTGTGTTTTTCTCTGGTCTTTTGTTAATAAGCCTCCATTCCTGCGTTTCGTTTGTAAGCACGTGGGTAAGGGATTAGTTCATCCAAACTTTATCAAGCTCTACGATCCAGAGCTTACAACCTTACCGTACCAACAAACCAGCCTCGTGTTATAACCACGCCCACAAGCTCCGCCCACTCCTCTGGGCTCGGAGGCATCCAGGACGGACCGTCACCATGGAAACGGGGATTGTGCCCAGACCCGTCAGGATTACAGATGTTTGTTGGACAAAAGAACGAAAATCCAGACCGTTATGAGGAACGAGTCCAAAGGCAAGGCTCTATCATGGTACGGGGTCGGGTCCGGACCCTTGGTTAAAGGTCATTTACTCTTCTGCGACGCAGCATTAATGCAGAAAAGTACCCCGGGATTTTAGAGCCGCAGGACGCCATCTTCTCCAGGGACGTCCATACGTTTATGAACAAAGAAAACCACATGCTGCACAGATTATAAAAAGGTACGGCTGTGGAAGAAGAGGGTACGGGTACTGGACTGGCCCCTCTGCAGTCCTGACCTGTCCCCAGTAGAGAATGGGTGGAGAACGGAACGACACCTGGAACGCAAAATCACTTGAGATAGTCTGTGGTTTAAAAAAAGAAAAAAAAAAAAACCTTTTAAATGTCTTTTTAATGAAGGAACGACAAACAGTAAACTTTTTTTTTTTTTTGGACCGTCTTGGAGACCCAAAACGCAGGAAAGAATGCTTATTAACGTATGAAGTTGACCAGAATGAGACAGTACTCCCTGCACCGTGTTTTTGTGAGCGTAGTAACATCTCCAGAACATTACATCGATGTTCCTCTGCTCCACAGACACGGTGGCGATCATGGTGGTCATGCAGTTGCCCCCGAGACTGTCCCTGAGCACGGAGGTCATCATGGAGTTTCGGTACGGAATGTGAGAGCGGTTCTTCTCCGACAGAGCGGTGATGACCTGAAACAAAACCCGAAACAACAACATGTGGTGTTCCATCTAGCTACCATCGCAGCCGGAGAAGCCACCGTGATCGAGCGGACCTTCTGACCTGCTCCAGGTAGTGTAGAGACAGGTTGATGTATTTGGCCTCGGTCAGGGTCTGCCCCCTCACGCCCGTCTTGCCAACCCTCTCGGACCCGGCCAGGTCCACCAGGTGCAGTTTGGAGCGGCGCAACGTGGCGGAACCGGGTTCCCGGCTGCACAGGTGGATGGTGAAGATGCAGTGTGAGCGTGTGGAGGCTTGGTTCATCGGGGTCTGAGGGAGAACGTTCAGAGAACAGTTAACACAACCGTTCCAGACCTTTGCGTCACAGGTTCAACGTTCAAACGTTCCTCGGAGATCCGGGTCACCTACATGAAGCAAATCTGTCGTCCCGTCCCAAGCCTGTATTCTTTATCAGGTTGAGATCTGGCAACCGTGGATCCGTTGGAGTACAGTTCTCGCGATCGGGTTCGGTTTGAGCTTTGTTTTTACGGAGCGTCATCCCGCTGGGAGCGGAGATCAGAAGAGGGAAAGGGGCGCACGCGTTCAGGAACAATACTCAGCCCGGCTGCGGGGTTTAAACCGTGCCCCGCCCGGTATTGAGGGCCTCCAAATTCTGACCCGACCCCCCGAATGTCGAAGCAGAAATCAACTCATCAGATCGGGCGACGTTTCTTCAACCTCCTACTCTTCAGTTTTGATGAACCCCTGTGATTTGCAGCCTCAGTTATCCGTTCTTAGACCACATGAGGGGCACCCGGTGTGTTCTTCTGCTGTTGTAGCCCATCTGCTTCAAGGCTGGACGTGTTGTTTGTTCAGAGACCCTCTCCTGCGTACCTCGGCTGTAACGAGACGCTTATTTAAGCTGTGTGTTGGGAGTACCGTTGATGCTTTTGGGAAGGGATTGAACCCAGGTTCTTTTAATAAGTGGGTCACGTCAGGCCAGACCACGGAGACAGAAGTCTGGTCTGAGTCCAGCTCCATGAGAAACGGTCCCTTAATGGCGACAAGATGAGAGAGTGTGGAACCTCGAACACCACATGAGAGCCGAAAGAAGCCTCGAGCCACAGCAGATAAAGCACTGGTTTTGGTGTGATGATTCCCAGGGCTCTGCCGGGACGAGCAGTGCATCAGGACAGGGTCGGAGATGTTCGTTCATCTGATCTGCACTGACTTGTGTACCGAGTTTATGGAGTCTACAAACATACGCTAGATAAAAACTGTAACTCCTCCTGGTCCGTGTTGAGATGACACCATGTCGCAATGCCTGCAGATTTGCAGATACAACGGTATTCCGCCACGTCCCAAAGGTGCCCCACTGGATTCGGATCCAATCTCTGAACAAACAACACGTCCAACCTCGAAGCAGATGGGCTACAACAGCAGCAGGTGCCCCTCGTATCCGTTGAGCCCGGATAACTGAGGCTGCAAAAATCACACGGGTTCAGCAAAACTGGAGAAACGTCGCCCGACCTGAGGAGTTGATTTCCGCTGTGACATTCGGATGGTCGGGTCAGAATCTGGAGACCTTTATTACCAGCCGGGCCGAGTATTGTTCCTAAACGCGTCCAAAGCCCTTTCTGAGGACGCCGTACCGTCTTCTGATCTCTGCTCCCAGCGGGATGACGCTCCGTAAAAACAAAGCTCAGAGCATCTCAAACCGAACCCGATCACGAGAACTGTACTCCGACGGATCCACGGTTGCCAGATCTCAACCTGATAAAGAATACAGGTGTGGGACGAGAGGTCATCGCGCATGACGAGTTCTCATACCACAGAGAGCTGAACGGTAAATAAAACGGCGCTCTGAGCTTCATAGGCCAGAAGGTTCTGACTCTTGTTTACGTTTCAGACAGGGTGACCCCTGCCAGCCCCCCCCCCCGGCCACACACGGATCCCGATTCGGCAGGAAACCTAAAGCGCCGAATCATCATGAGTGTATCCGAACCTCCTCGAGCAGGTGGGAGAGGAAGAGAGAAAGAGCCCATTCAGAGGAGAGTGGGTGGTCCGGACTCCAGTCCCATGAGCTCATCGGGGGAAAGAACGACGGCACGGAGGCGTCGGGCAAGTGACTCAGAACACAAAGAACATCTTTAATGGTGCCAAAACGCAGAACGGTTCCTCTCAGGAGGCACTTCTGGAGATCCCGGAGGGGTGCAACGAGGAGTCACGACGTGCCTTCAAAAACACATCTGGAGTTAGATGAAGGACGCTGGCAGATACCAAAGGCCCGAGGTCTTCTCTTGTAATAGAAGCGCTTGGGCAGGTTTGGGGAACAATGCACATGGAGACGGAGGTCTTTTTCTAAACGAAGCTCCAAATCTCATCGATCGTTAAAAGTCTCGCGCTGTTATTTTAAGTGCTTGCTGAAGGCGCTTTGAGCAGAAAATGTAAATAAAGGTTTCATTGTAAAAATGCAGCCTTTCTTACATCTACATTATCTTTTATTTCTGTGCACGAACCCCAAACGTTTTTTTTTTTTTTTTTAGTGTTTTTATTTAGTAAATGTATAAACCATGACCAGGCCTGTAACACATCCCTAAAAAAGTGGGATGGAGCAAATTAATTCAGGGAAAATGTCTTAAAATTTAAAAAAAAAGCAGCTGTTTAGGAAAAACGGTGGGTTTGAGGAGTAAGGATGATCAGAGGAACTCCAGTTTATCACCAAATGCTTATAAACAAATGTTCCTCCAAGAAAGATCAGAAGGGATTTATTTACGGTAGAGGCTTCTGTCTCTACAGAGCACAATTTGATCCAACGACTCCGAATCTGGAGGAATTTCAGTCCTAAAAAGCCTCAACTGAAGAAGGGTGATCTCTCTCCCCTCCCTCAAATAGGAGCACGTGGGTAAGGGATTAGTTTATCCAACCTTTATCGAGCTCTACAATACCGCTTAAAACTGTACCAAAAACAAGCCACGCCCACAAGCTCCGCCCACTCCTCTGGGCTCGGAGGCATCTAGGAGGGACCGTCACCATGGAAACGGCGATGGTGCTCAGACCAGCCAGGATTACAGACTAAAAAGAGGAGCATCCAGACTGCTTGAGGAACGGGTCCAAAAGCAAGGGTCTATCATGGTACGGGGTCGGGTCCGGACCCTTAGTGAAGGTCATTTCCACTACTGTGATGCGGCATTAATGCAGAAAAGCACACCCAGATTTTAAATCAACATAAACTGGCTTTAAGACGACCTCTTCTACATTTAATCAACAGAAGACAGCGTTTGAGGTCACATCATTATTTCGTTTTCATCTCAAACTCGGACGTTTCGGAGGGCCGTGTTCTCACCTCCGCGATCATGCGATTGGTGTCGCCCAGGAAGAGCAGGTTCAGAGCCTCTTCTTCGTTGGCTGACGGTTGCAGCGACAAGTTCTTCAGGTGGATATTCTGCTCGGGATCTTCCATTATGGTGACCTTCCTAAAGTGGAGATCGTACAGAGACCTGGGTCTGACCTGCGCTTGAACGTTTTAGGTTAAACAGAAGGACTGTAAGGATTTCTCCCCGACTCTGGATGTAACCTACAGCAGCGTGACGTAAACCTCAAACGCCAACCCCCCCCCCGTCCGCTTTAGCTTGCGGATACCAAAAAGGGTCACGACTGCTCAAAGCGAATGCGTCAAAGGGCTGGCCTGAACTGTTTTGGGAAAATATTATGAATAAAGGCTAAGCGAGAACAAAAAGGGAGGGAGAAGAAAAAAAAAAAAAAAAAAAAAGGGATCTGGAGTGCCGTAGCTCCTTGAAAGTTTAGCTTTGCGCGGTCAGGAGTGGGCACCGTTTATTTTCAGCAGCGTGTAATTAGCGGCGCTGAAGGCTCCGAGCTGGATCTCCACTGAGAAGGCCGACCGACGGTAAACACGCGCCGGTTCTAGAGCGAGACTCTGTTAGCTCGAAGGGATGAAAGAATTCCTCGGGAAGGTAGGGAGCAGACGGAGGGAGGAGGAAACGTCGTGGGAACGGGAGTCCGAACGGAAAGTTAATAAAGGAAGAGCAGAGAGGAGATCTCCAGATAAAAAGCCAACGGGCACGAAGAAATGAAAAAGTCCATAAAGCTCCTCGAACGGGTTCTGATCCTCGCCGCGAGACAATCGAATGCCGACCGTCCGGAAGAACATCGGGAGTAAAAACGTACGCTAATATATAAAATATAGCCTAAATAACATGTAACCAATAGAGTTACATAGGGGCAAACCAAAATACACAACGGCTTAATTCACACGTTTTTAACCATAACGATCTCCTGTCGTTATGATCTGGTCACGTCTATAAACTTTGGACGGAATTTACATTTAACACGGAATGATTTAAACTCCCCCCTCCGCTCGTGGATCCACAGGATGTCCTGTTACACTTAAAAGGTTAAGAGGTGCCTCCTTTACGAACGAGTTAAAAAAAAAACATACACGATTCTCTAAAAACGTGCCATGCTTTTTTTTTTTTTTTTTTTCCCCAATTTGTTAACCTGAAAACCCGCAGAAACGTCGAGTGCTGTGCAAAAGTCTAAGGCCACCATTCGGCTAGCTGGAGCGTCGCTTAAGTAACGGTAGTCTCAGTCTCTTTATTAGAATAAATTTAAAAAAAAATAAAAATAAAAATAAAAAAAACATTGCGTTTCCTCCTCTTGAGCAAACCGGGACGCCTGTTATTTTTTATGTTATAAAGTGTGCGTCTTTTATAACGATGAACACGAACGGCCCGCATTTTCTAAATAAAGAGACTTTTATAGCAGACTTGTGCATAGTACTGTATAAAGAACATACCAAACTCTCACGCTACATAGCTGTATTGGTTCCTGGACTGGACCCTTATAAGTGTGAGACAGGAAGTGAGGTCAGATCCTTACGGTAAGTCCTCCAGGTTGGACGCTTCGTGGCGTGGATCCAGCAGGTCGTACCCCACCTCGTTGTAGATCTCCAGGTAGGAGATGTGGGTGCTGTAGATCATGCTGCTGTCCTGGAACCAAGCAAAGAACCAAAGGGGCTGGCTTCAGGAGGAAGCCCCCAGGAGGACGGTCGCTCTGCGTGATTCAAAAACCCAAGAGGCACCCCTAACCTCGCTAGAGGAGGGATACGAACCAGGCAGCCGCGGTGTTAGGAAATATGACCTTACAGAATAAACCCATCTGGTTCGTATCCCGCCTCTGGTGAGGTGAGGTGAGGTGAGATTTCTAGGGGTAAGTGCTAATGGATCAAGGCAAGGAGGTGCAACGTTCGTTCGTGGTGGTTATGGTTTCATTTTTGGGTTCCTTCCACCCCGAGCACTATTTTTCGGGCAGAGAAAATGCGAGGTTAGTTCCTTCGCCCTCCGTTCGATTTTCTCTGGCTGGAAAAACTAAACCAGGGTCGCTTCTGGAGAGCAAAAAACACAGAGCTGCTCAGGCTCATGACGTTAATAAAACGAAATGGTCATATTATCAGGAAGTCAAAACAATTCAGGGTTGATTTAAACTTAATGAAAAAAATTCTAGATTTCCTTAAATAAAAAATAAAAATAAAAAAAACCTGCGCCTTTTTCCGAAATCAGAAGTACCAAAAACATCTGAGAAGCAAAATAATCCTCAACACGTCAACAATTTGCTTCGTCTTTTCCTCCTTTTTGGCCGAAAAAAAAATTCCCTGCAAATGCATCAAGAAATCAGTTAAAAAAAAAATAAAATTAAAAAAAAAAAAAAAAAACCATTGCTTCCCGGCGTTTTGTCCGTCCCCCCCCCGTCGCTCTATCGCGTTACGCTCGATTAGTAACGACCTTGAGGCTGCAAGGTTGGAGAGTCGAGCGTTAAAATGCATTTTATTATGACTTTTTAAAAATGTTTTTATTTTCTTAATTGCACTGTGTGTTGTTCTCCCTTTTCTTCTTCTTCTTCTTCTTCTTTCTGCGACCAGTTTATCTCTCACAGAAAGGAATCGGCTCTTTGTTTGCTTAGATTCAAGATTATAACCATCAAAAATTCAAACTGTACCTGGAACTGATGATGTGTCAAAAGTATTGGGACACACCCTTTCCACTTGCCACGTTTGAAGCGCTCGGGAAACGCAGATCTAGTTTTCGTTATGCTTTTTCGGTTTTTTTTGGGTTAGTTACTGTATAAGGAAACAGAACTTGCTAGGTTGGGTCCTTTAGGTAGCGTTTCGTTTTGGTCTGATCCCGCAGTGAGCATTCTATAAGAGAGGGACAAACCCATCCGGCGATTCCTAACCTGGCTGAAATGTTGATAGAGGTAGGACAGGGTTCTGGGGATGATTCCCCGGTCGTTGTAGCGCTCTGCCCCGCCCGTGATGGTGAAGGTCTTTCCGCTGCCGGTCTGCCCATAAGCAAAGATGGTGGCATTGTAACCCGCCAGCACGCTGCACACAGAATCAGACCAGCTTCAGTTCCACATCTCGGCTACAAATCCAAATTCTAACGTCCTGGATCGGCTCACACTTTCATCCAAGCTGCTGTTCAGAAACTTTCGACCCATACTGGATTACGTGGACTAGTGGCTCTGCAGCACGGGTTTGAAAAACAAGAGTTTTTTTATTTGCATTTTTCACTCTGTAAACTTTATGATGTGAAATGTACAATAAAAAAAAAATACTGCAAAAGAAGTCAAATTACAGATTTCTAAAAAGTTATTTTCTTCTGTTTTTAGCTTTTTTTTCTTTCTTTTCGTTTTCTCTCGTTTCTTTTTCATTTTTCCTTACATATTTCTTAACATTTTGTCTGTATCTTTTTTTTTGTTTTTTTTTCCTCTTTCCCTTTCTTAATTTTTTCATTCATTTCCTTTTCTTTCTTTCTTTTGTTTTTAGCTTTTCTTTCTTTCTTTCCTTTTTCTCTCGTTTCTTTTTCATTTCTCCTTACATCTTTCGTTCCTTTTTATTTTTTTCCTTTATCATTCATTGCTTGTCTTTCTTTCCTTTTTCCTTTCTTTCTTTCCTATTCATTCATCTCTTGTTTTTTTCTTATTTTTTTCTTTTGTTTTTAGCTATTCTTTCCCTTTCCTCTTTCTCTTTTATTTCCCCTTACATCTTGCTCTTCCTTTATTTATTTATTTCTTGTTCTTTCCTGTTTTTTTTCTTTGCCACTCAATGCTTGCTTTTTCTCTTTCTCTTTCTTTAGTTTTCAGCTATTCTTTCCCTTTTCCTCTTTCTTTTTCACTTCTCCTTACATCTTTCTTTCCTTTTTATTTGTTTTCCTGATCATTCATTTCTTTCCTTCCTTTCTAATCTTTTCTTCATCGTTTATTCTTTTCTTTTCAAGCATTTCTATCTTTTTTCTTTCTCACATTTACAGCACTGGACTCTCTTATCCTGAGAGACTTACAACTTATACAACCTTACAATCCAAGAGGGTTAAGGCTCTTTCTCACAATCCCAACAGCAGCTTGACAGAGGTGGGATTTGAACCCTGGACCTTCTGATCTTCATTTCTCCTTACAAATCCTTTTTTTCCCTTTATCATTCATTGCTTTCTTTTTTTTCTTAATTTCTCTTTACTATTCATTTCTTTCTTTTAAGGTTGCAGGAGCTCCGGTGCCTAATGCATCTCAGGACGCCTACGATCACACACTAAGGGTACTTCAGAGACGCCAATTAACCTAACACACCGAAGTACCTGAAGAAAACCCACGCAGACACGGGGAGAACATGCAAACTCCGCACAGCTGTGAGGCGGCAGCGCAAACACTGGACTACCGTGTAAAAAAGAACCTACTCAGTTACAGTAAATGTAATTAGTAACTACCTTAATTAATTAGTGCTTGATGCCCAGAAGAGACCTGACTCTAATTAAAGGTCTAAAGTGTTTAGAAAGTGATGTTTTATTACCCGTTCTGGAAATTAGAGATTCTAAAAGTAGGCTCATTCCCTCTTGATTGTGTGCAGCCAGTGAGGTTTGTGCTCAGCTATCTTGTAAAAATCTTCTTTTTTTTTTTTTTAAATATTTACATTAAAGCGAACACAAAAAGACTAGGTGACCGTGGTCATGTTCCGGGAAAAACCTTTCTGACAGAACGTAACGCGAACCTAAAACCGGGGCGTCCATGTGGAAACTCTCAATTTCTCCAGATCGCATTAGAGGCGACGGTGCGTTTGGGAAGCCGATCCCACGCCGTGCCTGCTCCGATTTTGGGTGATTCATAAAACCGTCATGTTTGCTTGCCGTGGATCCACCGGGGATTACGCTAGAGTGGAAAAACAGCGGAACGTCCTAAAACGGCGTAAACGTTCCTCGTAAACAACGCCCTGTAAGCTCAGTGGAAGCAAGTGCTCGTCGACTCGCCCAAGTCCCCCGCTCCAAAAACCGAGCCGCTTTGACTAATCGGCCTGGAACACGAGGATTTCGGGACGTAATGCAAAACACTTGTGAGCAAATCATTTTCGAATTTTGGGGCAAGCAGGAGGCACTAAAAATAACCGGGATGAGTCAGAGGAAATGCCAAAGACTGACACGAAACCACGGTTTGGTTTTGCCTTCAAACGTCCGATTTCCTTTAACTAATAACGGCTCCTTCGTTATGGGTGAACGTCTCGGGTTATTAAACGTCCCGAGCGGAGACGTTTCCCCATACAGCGCGTCCCACCCGTCTTATTGGTCATTTATAAATCCAGCAGAAACCGCCCGTGGTAAAGATCGGAACGGGAAACCCACGCTGCTTGTCCCTATCCTCTGTTGTCGCGTTAATTAAAGGTCTCCTAAAGCCACATGAAGGGTGGAGCTTACAGTCGTGTCCAGTAATGCAAAGGAGACGTTCTTTTAATAACCGAGAGCACAATCTGCTTTTTAATGCCATGTTTTGCGGCGCATTTTGGTCGCTGGGTTTGGTGTTTGGTAATGATGTAAGGATGAGGGAGTAGGCATGAGAGGAGAAAAGAAAAAAAAAAAACGTCTGAACTCTCATCCATCTCATACCAAAATAAAAAGGGAAGGAGGTGCTGGAGGAGAACATCTGCTTTTCTGGCAAGGTTTCCCCAAGAGGATTTAGGAGAAGGAACCTCTAGGAACCTCACGATTCGAAGCAGTTACGATTCCAAGCCGATTATTAATTATTGGTAATGAGTTTTTGTTCTCGCGCCGATTGTAGGATTTTGGTTTTTTTTGCTCTGCTTGGAAATTTTGGTTTCTCTCTGTATCAGTGACGTCGCTCTTACACCACAAAACACAACAGATTTAGCCTTCACAGAGAAAAATTACACCCGGAGAGTTACGGTAGGGTTACGGTAGAGTTTTATAAGAGTTACGGTAGAGGTTTATAAGAGTTACAGTAGAGTTTTATAAGGGATACGGTAGAGTTACGGTAGAGTTTTATAAGAGTTACGGTAGAGTTACGGTACATTTTTTTATAAGAGTTACGGTAGAGTTACGGTACATTTTTTATAAGAGTTACGGTAGAGTTACGGTACATTTTTTATAATAGTTACGGTAGAGTTATGGTAAAGTTACGGTAGATTTTTATAAGAGTTACGGTACATTTTTTATAAGAGTTACGGTAGAGTTATGGTACATTTTTTATAAGAGTTACGGTAGAGTTACGGTACATTTTTTATAAGAGTTACGGTAGAGTTATGGTACATTTTTTATAAGAGTTACGGTAGAGTTATGGTAAAGTTACGGTAGATTTTTATAAGAGTTATGGTAGATTTTTATAAGAGTTACGGTAGAGTTACGGTAGAGTTTTATAAGAGTTACGGTAGAGTTACGGTACATTTTTTATAAGAGTTATGGTAGAGTTATGGTAAAGTTACGGTAGAGTTTTATAAGAGTTACGGTACATTTTTTATAAGAGTTACGGTAGAGTTATGGTAAAGTTACGGTAGATTTTTATAAGAGTTACGGTAGAGTTACGGTAGAGTTTTATTGGAGTAAGAGTTACGTTAGATTTACGTTAAGAGTTACGTTAAAGATTTATTAGAGTTACGTTACATTTTTGTTATGTTGGAGTTACGTTGGAGTTACGTTGGAGTATTGTCGGAGTTACGCTGGAGTTACATTACAGTTGAGCTACGCTATTCAAAAGAGGAAGTGTTGTGGAACCACGGCGTCTCTGAGATGAACATTTCTGATTTCTGTTCTCTGATTCGGGGCTTTAAGATTAAACTCCACTCACGTATCGGCCACCGGCTTCACAATCGTCTCAAAGATTTCCTCCTGCTTACAGTCCTGATCAAAGACCTTCTGAAACCTGCAGGGGAGAAAAGTTCAGTAAAATCAGTCATCACAACAAACACCTTCTACCCGGCTCCAGAGTTCTAAACAAGGATGGTTCTTATGGAGTGTTTGCAGCTAAAATAAAATAAAATAAATATTCAAATAAAAAGAAACAAATACCCACTACTGCAACCAAAATAAAATAAATATAATATGAAACTGAAAAGGCAAACATAAATTCGCTGCAGTACCTTTATTAGTACCTGCTTAGTAAATATAGCAAAATAAAAATAAATATTAAATAAAAAAAGATGTATACATTCCTGCACCTAAACAAAACTAAAATAAATTCCAAATTTAAATCCCGTAGCATAACAGCTTACCTATTGCTGTGTTTAAACTAAAATAATGTAAATATATTAAGATAAACATTAAATGTTTAAATGATCATACATAAAAAGGAGCATCACACAAATAAAATTAATTGTTATAATAATAATAATAATAATAATAATAATAAAATAAATTGTTAAATTATTATTCTTAAGATTCATAAGCAGGGAAAATGAACGGACGGTAATCGGTGGTTGTTAAATAGCTTTTATCTCTAAGCCTTTGTTTATTTGTTTTTTTTATTTATTTGTTTATGTTCTTACCTGAACCTGTAGCTCTCCCTCTTGTTATTGATGAAACCGTCTGCTAAATCTCTGGGAAGCACAAACTCCAAACTGCTTCCTCCCTGTTCCTCATTATCCACCGAGTAAACCTGCAGAGAAAAGAAAAGAAATACATCAAATAAGCACTGCTGCAGCTAGATTACAATAAATTAATAAATAAATAAATAAATAAATAAATCAAATAAGCACTGCTGCAGCTAGATTACAATAAATAAATAAATTAATAAATAAATAAATAAATAAAATAAATAAATAAATCAAATAAGCACTGCTGCAGCTAGATTACAATAAATAAATAAATTAATAAATAAATACATTAAATAAGCACTGCTGCATCTAGATTACAATAAAAAATAAATTAATAAATAAATAAAATAAATAAATAAATCAAATAAGCACTGCTGCATCTAGATTACAATAAAAAATAAATAAATAAATAAATAAAAAAATAAAAAAATAAATACATTAAATAAGCGCTGCTGCATCTAGATTACAATAAAAAAAATAATAAATAAATAAAATAAATAAATAAATACATCAAATAAGGACTGCTGCATCTAGATTACAATAAAAAAAAAATAAATAAATAAATACATCAAATAAGGACTGCTGCATCTAGATTACAATAAAAAATAAATAAATAAATAAATACATCAAATAAGGACTGCTGCATCTAGATTACAATAAAAAATAAATAAATAAATAAAATAAATAAATAAATAAATAAATACATTAAATAAGCGCTGCTGCATCTAGATTACAATAAAAAAATAAATAAATAAAATAAATAAATAAATAAATACATCAAATAAGCACTGCTGCATCTAGATTACAATAAAAAAATAAAATAAAAATAAAATAAATAAATACATCAAATAAGGACTGCTGCAACTAGATTACAATAAAAATAAATAAATAAATAAATACATTAAATAAGCACTGCTGCAACTAGCTTACAATAAAAATAAATAAACAAATAAAAACATTAAATAAGCGCTGCTGCAACTAGATTACAATAAATAAACATTTTAAAAAATAGGCCTAAATATATCAAAAAACCGCTTTTGCAACTATACTAGAATAAAAAAAAAACAAAATAAAATAAAAAATAAATACATTAAAAAAACTGCTGAATCTAGACTACAATAAAAAAAAAATCAATAAATCAAAAAAACCACTGCTGCAACTATACTACAATAAAAAAAATAAAATACATAAATAAATAAATTTAAAAAAACACTGCTGCATCTAGACTACAAAGTAAATACAAAATTAATAAAAAATAAACTGAAAAAATAAATAAATAAATACATCACATATCCACTGCTGCTCCTATTTTTTAACTACAAGTAAAGTCAAATAAAATGAAAGCTTTAAGTTTTATATCTTGTATGTTTCTATGTTTCCTTATTTTTATTTGTATTGTTTATTATTTTTGCCCATAATAAGAGTTCCCACTTACAGGAAGAACTCATTAAAAGTCTTAAATGACACCTTTAAGTTTAAACAGCTGCATCTTCACCTGAGCGCACACACGCTTGAGCTTAGCGTTGTCGTTCTTAATGGATTAATTAATGAGGTTTACGCTTAATTAAGCTGTTTAAAACACTGTCCCGTGATGCTGAACACCTGAGCCAGGTAACGCTACTCACCGCCGAGCTTCTCTTAGTGGGTTTTACCCGCGCAAAGATCTGAATCGTTTGTTTCACCATCTTCAACTCAAAATCTGTCTCTTTTTTAAAAAAAAACAATTCATCAATCTTTTAATCGATCAATCCTGCTTTTAAACTTTAATTTCCTCCATTAGTCCCGCTAACTCTCTGCTCACGTTGTGTTTTGTAGCGGTTGCCTGGTGACGACACGTGACAAAGACCAAACTCATGCGATGATTGGCTTAGACCGACTTAAGGGGCGGGGAATTCTCCCACAGTTAGCTACAAGCGGTTGAAAATCCGCTTTGTTTTGTTGAAATTAAAAATATATCACTTAATGTGCTTGTTTTTTTTTCATCATAAATGCTGCCAAATCTCTCACAATATTACATTATTACTCAGTAATGCAGTAAATCCTGATATTTGTCCTATATATCTCGAGTTATCATCGAATTTTAGTCCAACAAACTTCATTTTTAGCGCAGTTCGTCTGTTAATCCCACCATTAAACTACTCAGTAAATACAAAACGCATAGAAAACAAGAGCTGGTTAATCTAGCTTTTGTGTTTTATTACTGAAACTCAATTCAGTGTCCGTGGGGATAAATACATAACAATAATAAACATGAAGTGTGAAGTTATGTTGGGGAGCAGAGTGCATTATGCTGAAGCGTTAAAAATTTTTGGATGGCCCAGATGTTCATTGAATAATTACTTAAAACTACATGACAGTAATACTAAAATTAAGTAAACAGTATCATTTAAATCAACCCCCTCTCAGTGGGGTCATGTGACCTTCCATGTTGGCATTTCAGACTCCGAAAAGACAGAAGACGAATTCAAATGACAAACTAGGAGAGTATTTATGGAATGAACAGCCGCTGTGCGTGTGAGTTTGTGTTGGACGTTTCCATTCGTCCGTGCAGGTGTGTGCGAGGCCTTTCTGGTCTGGTTGGACCAGACGTAACTCCGGCCTACACACACTTTGCTTGAACACGCTTCGCTTTAACAAAGGGCCCCCATTCTGTTTTTACTGGCCGCGGGTTTACGACGTAAATATTCTCTCTGCCCACATTCTAGGAAATGTTATGTGTAAAAATAGCAGCCCCGTGTTACGCTGCCGTAACGGTCCCGTATTGTGCACTACACACTCATTTTAGCTAATTACCCCCAAACGTCTCCACTTTACACCTCGGCGCAGGAATTCCTCATAACGGCTAACTGCTCAAAACAAATATTTAAAGTCTGGACGCTGGAATGGGGGAGGTGGAGCAGCACGCGAGTTAAAGAAGATAAAAAGGATTGTGTGTAAGGCACGTCCGAGCGCCGCCAGGCTCCCACGGTCTGAATTTCTCTGCCTCCTCCCTAATTTGGGCCCTCATGCGAGGCCCTTAGCTCTCTACTGTTTGGACCATATTATGATATTAGTTGTTAATAAAGGGCTTGGGCTAAATGGACCAGAGCACATTCCTTTGCTTTAGGCCCATAGATCAGTCCTGTTTATATGTTTGTGGTTAATTTATTTATATATAACTAATTAAAGTTTATACACTCATTTACAAAAAAAGCTCCCATATGGAAAAGTGAGATTGCCGCTAAACCACCTGGGAGACCATAGCAACACCATCGGAACCAGCTGGAACATCATAGCAATCACCTAGTGTTCTCTATAGGTGAAAGATCTGGACTGCAGGCTGGCCATTTCAGTAGGCGGATCCTTCTCCTACGTAGCCATGAT
>JAUZST010005627.1:0-15430 GCA_034779995.1 Parotocinclus haroldoi | reverse complement strand
ATATAGATATGTATAGATATGGATATCGATGGATGGAGAGAGAGAGAGATGTGTGTGTGTGTGTGTGTGTGTGTATAGATAGATAGATAGATAGATAGATAGATAGATATAGATTTTTTTTAACACACACACACTGTATTAGCTAATTTAGTACAACTACATGACCCCTAGGTTTGAGTGAATGATTATGATGAAATGAACAGATATCCTGTAATGGATGTGTTCGAGCCTGCTGTCTTCGTTTACCTTATAAGATTATCTTACTACAGGTAATATTTTGCGGGCATAAATTTGTTTATATTTTGCCAGATATCTTATGATCTCCTCTTTTAGTCTTTTATAAGGGTTGTTACTTATTTGTGAATAAATTCTTGATGTTAATCACATCCTTATTGTATTACGTTAGTATCATCCTTACATAGTACCACGGTAGAATGTTAAGTCCTTAGATGTAAGCAGCTTGCAATTTTTGGCTCCAGTGTATTGGGTGTATAACGTATAAAGTAGGACGTACAGTCCTGCATTGTACCTGAAAGTTTGGCTTGCGCCATGTTGGCTTGTAGGATATCTGCTGTATCTTATCTGCCGTCATTTCTGATTGGGAGCAGAAGAGAGGAGATTTTTCACCTGACCTTCCTTTCCACAGACATGTCCAGCTGTGTGTATCATGGGAAGCAAGGCATGAACCAAGAGGGTGCCAGGCCATTGCAGGCCACGCTCACTGACACTGGAACACTTGGAGATGCCAGTTGATCATGCCCCTATAGCGAGCATATGCAAATTCCACAAAGGCAGCATTCAAACTTGGGGTTGGTCTTGGGACACAAGCTGTAATGCAACTGCTCTAACCACCAGCCATCATGCCATTCCTGTGAAAACGCAGTAAATACTAAATATCCAAAATACTTTCTACGTATTCTTTACTCTTTACATATAACACTCTGCACATGCACTGCATTTACGCAATACTCCTTTTTGTACATAGAATGCATGCATTAATTAAGCCTGTAGTTCATTATACACAGATAAGGTGCGTCAATGAATTAATCTTAGCATCTTCTTATTTGAAACAGTTTCTCCCTGCTTTTATAAATACGTTAATACGTTGTCAGGGGGCGCAGCTATAAATAAGCTAGTCTTGCATCTGAACAACCATTGTGTGTAACTCACCCTTCAAATTAGTTGGTATTCTTTGCAAAGCCCTGAGCTGAAAGCGTCTCCTAGTGCTGTCCACAGAGAAGACATGGCTGCCAGGCTTGTCAGTCTGATGGGCCTTTTCATTTGCTGACATATATCTGACATTCACTTTCTGATATGTCTGAAGTCTATACTTTACCAACACACAGGAGAGTAGAGTCTGTGATACACTGAATCTTGGTCTTTTTTTACTTGCAAAAAGATCTGGCAGACATTGTGCCTGTCACTGAGGTAAAATAAAAACTGTCAATCAATTTGAAAGGTTTTATTTAAACACGTATATCTTAATTAGCATATTCGTGCTTGATAACATGTATCATATAGCACTTGGGTGGCGCAGTGGCAATTCTCTATCCCACCACCGTGGTGACCCAGGTTTCAGTCTTGGTGCTTGTCCAGGAAGGTTGTGCATGATGGGACAGGAAGGCACTGGCTGTTTAAGAGGGAAAGGAGACTGGTCATGCATATCATTTATAGTGATACAACAGTGATAATCTTAATCACTTTCAGACAAGGTCAAATCCTGTATTTGTGATGCCTGAGATCGGGTCTTCACAGTAAGAGGCTAGTGAATTGCTGTTTTGTCACCTGAGCGATCATGCAACTTGTATTTTATAAAATCATTTAATCTTAATTGTGCACTAAGCTTTCTGTTCAAAACGTACACAAGAACAAATTGGTGTTTATTTGAGCATTTGGCTTTTGTGATCAACAATTCATAGCAAAATTGAATTACTTTTTAGTCCTACACCTTGCTCCTGGCTGCATTCAACTTCAGACTTTCAACTAAGGGGAAAAAATTGTTCCCTATTGTTATGCAAAGATGCACTTTGATTATTAACTCGCATTAAACTCCCACACACAAGCTCTATGCTACTTCTTTCAGTAGGCTTTTCCTGTTGGTTACCAAGTTCATATTGAAATGTCCATTGTAATGACCAGCATTAAAAACAAAGTAAACAAGTAAATAAAAAAATAGGAAAGCAAATATTTTGCTGTGAATACTCTGGTAAAAATATAGCAAATTTAACATAAATGTAAAAATAAACTACAATATGGAGCAGTTTTTATTTAATACAGCTCTTTTTGTGAGGGAGGTTTCATACTGAAGCAGGATAATGGCTCATAACACCTCAAAGCTTTGCAAGTACTTGAAGATCAAAGATGATCCTGGAGTACTGACAGTCACTGGACTTGGCCACAAAGTCACCTGGCATAAACAACCTTTGGGCATTTATCAGGGTACATGAAGAGCATTCAGTACCATCATATCGTTGTCTTTGGAATATTGTGAAATCACATGGTTCAGTAACATGGATCAGATTTTGGACAAAGCTGTCAGTTTGAAAGCATGTCATTGGAGAAATAAAATAAATGCAAGAAATTTATTTAATTTAAATCAGTGTTACACTCAAATTATGCTGGTTTTACAAGAATACAGTATACTTAATCTACATGCCGGCTCTTTTGGTTCATATTTAAGAGCCTGCAGGTGGAATGAAAGATGAAACCTGTCCGATGTGTACGGTTGCATGTGGTCAGCAAATTCTGGGTTAGGCCGGGTTTAGCAGGTGTACATAGAATGTATTGTTTTGCTTGGCTTTAAATTTTAAATTGCAATAACGTCCATATTTTTATTGCGTTGTTGGGAGTACTAGATCATCTCATTACAAATGTACCTCATTTAATTAGCTTTTATTAATTGATAACCCTTCATTAGCAGTTATAAACTCATCAACTGCTTAAACTATTTTGTGGCCTGCATTGTTAGTTTATTTTGTAAATGGTGCACATTTTCTATATTGTAGAGCACTAAACATGGGTAAACTAATGTTAAACACCATTATGCAAGTGTACTATGTACCAGAATATGGTTCAGATATTGACTGTTTAGATGGCGGGAGCCTGTTTGTTAATTCCTGTGGGGTATTACCTATCTGGTTCCTGTATATTCATAATGATGTCAGCATAACAGTAGTGGAGCACGGAACTTTCTGATGGGCTCTCTTGTTTGACTGGTTACTGTGTATTAAAAGTTTTGCCTTTAACTATAGGGCTTTAAGCTTAATGTGCCCATGCTCATGTCCTGGCTGCCGACGGTCCAGGGTTGAAATCCCTCGCTGCCAACCTGCCATGGTTTGGTGATTGAGCAAGGGCCATAACCATTTTGGGCTGTGGGTTCAAATTCCACCTCTGCCAAGCTGCCACAGTTGCGTCCCTGAGCAAGACCCTTAACCCACCATTGCTTGAATAGTAAGACTGTATGAGTTGTAAATCGCTCTGGATAAGTGCGTCTGCTAAATGCTGTAAATGTAAATAACCAATAATTGCTTGGGTCATAATATTGTAGCAATTGTCAGTCACTTAAGGGTGTCTGCTTTGAATAAATGTCCAAATTCCATATTGTCTTGCTGTCTGTTTCTTCTAGAGCTTAACACAACAATGCTTTGTTTGTTTATCAGTTTAACAGTGCATCGGCATTCATGTCTAATCATGACAGAAGCAAGGTTACATCAATATAATTCACACTGAGCAACCAAATAACCTATTGCATGTCTTTGGAATGTAGGAGTAAGATGGATTACACAGAGTATCCCCACGCACATGCAAACTCAACACAGATGGAGTCCAGGGTCGGCATCAGACTGCCACCATGCCACCCTGCCACCCTAATGTAAAATTAGCAGCCATTACCTCAGGTGTAGATGGGTCTCATTCTTAACTGTCTACTTCATTTTTATTCTGTTCGTCAGTTAAGATTACTGATTTGATGGCAGATATATTACATAATTTAAATTTGGGTTGTCTTGTATCCTTTTATTAATTCACCTCAATAAACCAACTGAAGTGGTATATTCCTTTTTACATTGTCCTTAGGGATTTAAGAAGAAATCAGTGCGCTCTGTATGACTGCTGGAATCTGGTTGAATGTGACTTTTTTTTAAAATAAAGGTTATAAAGTTGTGATTTACTAGGCTGTCTTGCTTAAGTATTGAGCATCTGCTACTGGTACTAAATCCACAAATGTGTTCTCCCAGCTTTATAACAACAACGGCAGATCATCTTCTATTCAGCAATGATCAAGCTAAACATATACTGCTTACATAAATTAGAGGATACTTCAAAATTAAATATTCCATAATGAAATATTCTCTAATTTTTGTGAGCAGTGTAGTTTATTCCTGTAATTTTTCTTATGCAGTATGTGTATAGCTTGTTCAAAACACCTCAAATTCTTGTAGTTGTTGAAAAAACCTATTTTTTCCTCAGCATCATTAACTTTTAGCTCATTGGCTTTTGACAAGTGCAAAAGTGATCTGTCCTTGTACTGTAAGTGAAATGCACATAGCTTGTCTCTCACCTATCAAAATAGCATTTGATGCCCTTCAGATTAGTAGGCAATGCACAGTATTTTTTTTCAGAGAAATTATAAGCAGCAGCTCACAGGTCAGACGAGGTGCTGATTAATGAAAATACTGTTAAAGAAAAAGGTAATAGACAGGCCTAGGGAAACGGCGAATAAAAATACTTTCCAAGTAGAAATTCTGTTTTACTTATAACTGTGTTAAGTGGTATTTTGCAGAATTGCGCCTTTACTTTACTTACTTACTTATTGTATAAATAGGCAACTCACAAAACCTCTGTATGAGGAACTTGTAATTGAAAGGGAAGCGACTTATGGCTTAGTTTTACATGTACGTAATCTGACATTGAGCAAAGTATCTGTAATGTCTGCTAGGAAGTGATTGTTACTGGAGTGAGGAAGCACTATTCCAGTAAGAGATGTGTGTGCTACAGTTTTCAGCAAAAGATCTTTGAGTTTCGTCACACCGAGAATGGTTGGACTGAATCCACTGCTACAGTGAGTACTTGTGACAAGAAATCTAGCAGATAGAAGTTTACAAATTTAAGACCTGGCCCTGAAAATGACTTAGTCAAAACACATGTAGGAAATGCCAGTACACAATCAGTTCAGTACAATCCAGGTGCCTCGGTTATTTTTTTGCCTCCATGTAGATGATGAACATTTTAAAATTTTACTGATATATCTGTTTGCAAGTGCATGTTTACAAACTATAGTTCCAAGGAAATATTTTGAAATGCTATGGTGCTTTCCAACTTGCAATTAATAAACTTACTAAATTAACTAACATGGTTACAAAAACACAGTTCCCATGGTTTGAGATAATATGCCTTGATAGCGAGTTGTGGCCATATCACCCACCCCTATTTTGAATGGCCTTAGTTTTAATTTAGTTGGTGGTTAATTGTAATATTTTTTTAATCACAAATGACATTTTACTCTATGGCATACCCTCAGGAACATACAGCAGAAATGTTTGTATGGTTGTTCTCATCTGCTAACTTGGGCACAATAAAGCTAGTCGGGTAGTTTGAGCTAAGGCAGAGTAGTTAATTGGTTGTAATTCAGTACAAGTATTTGAATGTTTCAGTAAATTCATATGATATATGAATTCATTTCAATTTCTTATGCCTAATCCTGGTCAGGGTTGCTTGAGACCTTGCTTGAGTTGCTTGAGTCTGGAACTCGCCAATCCGTTTTAGGGCATTCATGCACTAGGGCCACGTTGGTGTAATCAGTTAACCAAAAGCACACTCACACACACTCACAGGCACACTACACACAATTGACCCAGACTGCTCCACCTGGGATTGAAACCAGGACCTTCTTGCTGTGACATAATGTATGTGTGAAGCTTTTAAAAATTATTTTGAGAGAAATTATTGTCAGTGTTACTTTGTTT
This sequence comes from Parotocinclus haroldoi, assembly GCA_034779995.1. Taxonomy (NCBI): domain Eukaryota; kingdom Metazoa; phylum Chordata; class Actinopteri; order Siluriformes; family Loricariidae; genus Parotocinclus; species Parotocinclus haroldoi. The sequence continues at coordinate 9,467 of JAUZST010005627.1, read as the reverse complement.
TTGCATTTAGCATCTGAAGAAATCCACAGTATGCATAAACACCTGGAAATGGAAATATGGAGTGGTACATGTGATAAATGAGTGAAAATTCCCAAGTGACATCTCAAATATCGAATCCACTTTAATTAGCGCCTGAAATTAATGTTTAAAAATCATATGCAAAGCAAGGATAACATTTCCCATGTATGTGGGCTGTTTGTCATTTTATCAAGTTGTATTCTTTCTGATAAATGAAATATTTTGTATTCCTTTAACTTCAGTTTTGCTCCGGCCATGAAACTGCTACATAAAAATTGAATGACTGTGCGCTGTGATGTCTACAAGGCTTTAAATGACGTCTCATGAGCAAGCTTTAAATGAGTCCATCTTATTTACATAATGAACCAGTGTATCTGGATTGTGCATGGCTGAAATGCTAAGCAGAGATGAATAATTGGAGAAGCTGCACTGGTAATTATTAGTGAATGGAATACAAAGCAGTAGAGCAAATCAATGCCACTTTACTTTCTCTGTCCTCCCTGGCTCTCTTTCTGCCATGTAAATGTATCAATTTAGTATTAGTGCTCGAGTTATTCTGCTGTTCATGAGCCAAATAGATATTCAAAATTATGAGCTGCAAAATGCTTTTACAAGAACTGCAGTATTGCACTACATGTACAAGACATTCCATTGTTGATATATTGAATCACGCAGTTAACTTGCAATGTGTTCAAATGCATTGGTAGAGCCGGAGCATATCAGTAGCATATTATGGTCTTAGTATTGAATATGCTTTAGATGCACAATAATTTTAAAATCAAATAGTTATAAGCAAGACCTGTTAGTTTCTACAGATAAGTGCCTGGTGGCAACACTTGCAACACATTGTATCACAATGAACTTACTGATTCCACATATGCACTGGTAAACATTTACCAGTTCATTATCAATAGCTAAATACATCACTATGTAATAGTTATACAGATGTTCAGTTGGATGAAAACAAAGTATTTCGAATTTCCATTCGCCGTGATGGTGTATAGATCACACTACTGTTCAACCAACAGGCATTTCCTTTCATCCAGTTCAACTTTATGGGGTACATGTCAATTTTCATTTATTTACATTTTATCACCTTGGCTCACTTCATTATGTTACTGTTTCAATAGATCCAAAGAATAGGTAAACCTTTCCTTGTGCCAAACAACCTATGTTTCTCTTACTCTGCTAATGAATATACAGGCCCAGCATTGTTTTTCTTGACTTATCAATAAATAAATGCTATCTGACATCATTTTAGTTGTCATTCAGTTTTTTTTATTTATTTACTGGTGTCCCTGTAGGGGATTGTTGAATGTCAATATATATTATGCAAATTCTCAATGTTGGCTAAAATAGTATGAAAAATATTATACAATATTTTGAGTTCAGAACTTCAGGCACCACTGTATGAATATGGTAGGACCCTAAAGCCTGAGCTCACTAGTGAAATGGTTGTTTAGATTTTTGTGAAGATGGATTCATGGTGCAGAAGGATAATTACCCAAAACACACCTCAAAGGATTTGCAACAAGCACTATACTTGAAGATCAAAAGATCAGCCTGTTCTGACAGTCACCTGACCTAAACCAAATTAAACATGTATATGTATTTTATTTGAAGATGGCAAAAGCCACATATTCAGTAACATTAAATCAGAGAAGATTCAGACTTCAGAACATTGTGATATCAAGGTGGGATAATAAACTTATGGAGACCATACCAGTTTGAATGTATACTGTTGTTACAGCTGAAGGGGCTGATAAATATAATGTATCAAATTAATTTCTACACACATTCATTTTTTTCACTCAGGTTATTATGCTGCTTTATATATAATGAAATACAATTACTTGAAAACAAGAAAATGCAAAAACATTTCCGAATCTTCTCAGTAACATCAGCATATCGGCACTAAAACTCCATCGGGAGTGTCCATAGCCAAGCAGCTCCATGAAAGCCTTCCATCACAACTGCAAGCATTGAAAGGAGTGATGTAAAACATGCCACTACTGGACTCTGGAGAAGTGGAATGTCTACTGTGGAGTGAGTCATGCGCCTTCTATCTGGTAGTCTGATGGTGAGTGCTAGCTGCTTGACTGCATTATGCCAAGTGTAAAATTTGTGGTGGAGAGCTAAGCCTTTTTGGTTGTTTTTCAGTGTTTTTGACCTAGGCCCTTGAGTGCCAGTCAAGGGTAATCTTAATATTTCAGCAGACCAATACATTTTGAACAATTTTATGATTCCATCTTTTTGGAAACAGTTAGGGAAAGCCCCTTTTTTATTCCAGCGTGTCTGTGTTTCAGTAAATAAAGCACGATTCGTAAAGACATGGCTTTATCAAACATTATCATACACCTTTAGGATGAACTAGAACTGGGTTTGTAAGCCAGATCCCTTCATCCAACATAAGTGTCTGATCTCACAAATGCTCTGCTTAAATAATCAAATTCCCACAGTCTAATTGTCACAGGGAAGAAGGGCAACACAAGGCAAAATGAAGGAGCCAATCCATTGCAAAGAACATATACTGCTCACAAAAGTTAGGAAATATTTTAAAATTAAGTGTCTCATAATAAAATATCCCCTAATTTGTGAGAGCAGTATACATGCACACATTAGAAAGACTCTAGGATGCATGTAAATTCCACAGGTGGAGTACAGATAGTGAATTGAATCAGGAATATCTAGAGTTGAGTTGACAGCACTAACCAGTTACTCCACCATATATCATAATCCTAAATATCATTGCTCTGAATTCTCTAGTGCAGCCTGTCTTCAGTGATATCGACAAATATCAGCATAGCACCAGCTTCTGATCTGAATCCCGACAGTGTGCTCATGTTTTTGGTGCAACAATTACAGTAGCCAAATTTGAATGCCTTTGAGTGCTCCGGCACTTTATATCTAGGCACTTCACTCTGTTTCATTCAAACAGACATACAGTGCACAAATGTACAACATGGTGTTTCCTATGTAATTATGACTGGCAGAAAGACATTTGGCCATTTTAAACACCTGCAATTAGCCCACTTATGTTTGAATGGCATGCAAAAGGAGCGACACTTTCCACTCTAAGATGGTTCAGTAAGATCCTGGCACGAGGCGGAACTGTTCTTACCAGCTTACAAGAGGTTCCCCAGTGCTTACACTTGCTTTTGAGTTGCTGAACTATACTGGAATACTTCATAGTTCACCACAGACAATCAAGAGGGCAGATGACAGTACATTGCCTGTTATATTAAAGAGACATGTAGGGAAATGTTTATCTCTGTTATAGATGCCATTTCTCTAGTATTTGGAGCCTTTTATTGTCAAAATCGCTGTTTTGTGGCATTCCTGGAAAGGCACAATGAAGTGCAGAAGCTGAGATGTCTGCTTTAACTTGTATTGCACAGTCCCTTGAAAACTAAATTGAGTACTAAGAATAAGAATGTACTTGTGAATATTTAATAATAATAATATGCTGTTTGTAGACCTCTAATTTGCAAGACAGTTTCCCATAATCTAGGTAATTTACGCTGCTCACAAAAATATGGGGATATTTCATTGGGATTTTATTTTAAAGTATCTCCTAATTTTGTGAGCAGTATATTTTAGTCATTACCTCTGCCGCAATTGAGGTCGGGTGAGAGCCCAAGTACTGATGGCGATTCAGTTGTTGAAAGAGTTATAGGCTGCATCACTGATACTGTCGCTTTAGGCTCGCTCAATTTGGGATTAGCTTTTTAAGATAATAGAATATTGTAAAGCTGCTTTGAGATAATGCACCATTTGTAAAAAGCACTATATAAATAAATTTAACTTGACTATGCAGGTGTTAAGAATGCACTACTAATATTAATATTAGGACAAAATGTTGCCTAATAACACCAAGTTATAGAGAATTTAATAATTTAATCTAATTGTGATTCATATAGGCTGTGTGTAAATCTGGCTCTGTCTGTCCAGGGCATCACCCACATGTGACCTTGCTACATGAGACATCTGACACCATCTAATAGGCAATCTTTTTCAGTACATCTCTGCTGTTACATTATCATGTAAATGTGTTTAACAAACTGCAATCCCTGTACAAACATTAAAATTTAAGATTTAACCTTCTTAGTTTGTAAGATATGATATGAATAATCCTCTGTTTAACACTGAGGCAAACTAGGGTTAAATGTGATGAGAATGTTTGTCAGAGCAATTTAGCAAGCCTGATTAAAAGCATTCATTTCAATGGCCAGTAGAAGGTAATTTATTTTAATAAAGCAGGCTGTATTGCAAGAAGGCCTTAGTGATGCTGCCGCTACCCCTGGGAATATGCAGTTTCCCCTCAAGCAAGTCCACAAATCTAGGTGATAATTTTGTCATTTGTACTTGAGTATGTGAAAACGAAATGATGTATGGTGAGCAGTGGGGGTTTCTATTAACAGTTATATTTTAAAATATAATGATGTTAACATGTATTTACCAATCTGATTCAGTGTGTATTGGATTAGACATTTTCCAATTTGTGTATGGGATTTTTACATCATGACGAAGAATAGTGGATGAAACCGATCCAGGACTAACAAACAAAAGAAAATGAAACGGATCTGATTTAAATAAGGTGAATGTTTTGTGGCCATGTTTTTGTAAAGTCCATCACTGTTTGCATTCTCTTAAATTGCAGCTTAATGGTTATAGCTGGAGGTGATAGCAGTAGTTATGGTTTTAAAGTCTTAAATTTGGACAGTGGTGGGCAAGGTACTGGACTACTGAGCAGAAGGTCCAGGGTTTGAGTCTCAGCTTAGCCAAGATGCCACTCTTGGCTACTTAAGCAAGGCCCTTAACCATAAATTGCTTGGGTTGTACCCCATAAGACAAAATATTCTGGAAGTTCATGAACTCTCTTGGCTGAACCCTTTCTCATGGTAAGAATTAGACCGCTGCCATTTAGGTGAATACTATAGCCATGAAAGTGTGTACAATAACTGCAGAAAATGTTTTCGTCAGTAATCCTATAGTTTACATATGGGTGTAATCACATTACAAAGATGTGACAGGAGCTTTATTAAGTAATCTAATCTTACATTTTTCAGGCTTTTAGAGTCTTTGTAAAGTTTGATAGCCATTTTGCAGATGTTGCATTTCATTCTGGGGTTGCCAGATCCCAAAAGTCAAAGGCTAGAAACAATCTGAAAACAATCCCAGACATGGCAAATTCTCTTAGAATGAGCGGACCTGCCAACACTGGTACATTTGCGTACATACCCGAACTGAGAAAACTGAAAATGTAGTATGGATAATATGTGCTCTGAGAAATTGGTTTGTTAATCTGATGTCTATATTGTGCTATACACATGGCAACTGTAGAACACTGACATTTATCAAATATCTAAATACAGTGCATTCATATGCACAAAGTAACATTTACATGGGTTCCAGGACCCATGGCTTCCCCAACAGAATATAGGGATTTCTAAATTTACATATACTGTAATACAGGATTTGAACCATCATATACAGTAGATGACAAAATGTATAACCAGTCAGCAACACACATATTGACTTGGTAAAGGTTTAGGAATATCAACATTACATTTATTGGATACTCTGCCTTTGATGTTATTTCACTGTCATGTGCACATGATAAAGCACACTGAATATATAGGAATATTTCTATATTCTGATTCTGACATTTAGTTATATTGAGGAGTTGGTTGGTTTCAAGTCAAATTTATTTATATAGCGCTTTTACAATGGTGCAGTGCCTCAAATCAGCTTTACAATAGAATATTAACTTAAAAGGCCAATCCAAAATTTAGAAAGCCTAGGGTGACAAAGGAAAGGAAAAACTCCCTGAATGTAGAAGGAAGAAACGTTTGGAGGACCAGGACTCAAAAAGGGACCCATCCTCTTTGGGTGGGATTTTAATTGATATAGTCAAATTGTTTTTAAGTGTTTACAATTAAGTAAATAATAAAATGTAAATTAAATGACAAGGTAGAGCTACTGATTCCTTGCAGGCACATTGTCTAATGACTAAATGTTGGAGGGAGTTACTGCACTCTGGTTTGGCCCGGGCATGTTGGGACTGGTTTCTATAGAAACCAGTAGAGTAAGAGTAAGTTCTTAGGAGTAACTCCTATTAAACCAGCCAAGGTACCAGCACAAAACACACACGGCAAACCTTAGAGGAGTTGTTCTGAAAAAAAGTGGCATATTTGTGACATGGTGGCCTAGGAGAAGCCTTTCAAATGTTTTCATGAGGTGCACTGTCAGCGCTACAAGTCCTTAAGGTGCTCCTTTTTCATGGACACTGAATTGTGCAGGATGTCATCCAGAGGGCCAGGCCTCTTTAGTCTCAGGCTTAGTTTGCACAAGTCTGCACAAGCTTTTAGTATTTTAGAGCTGACACCATCAGGCCCCACTACTTCACTTGAATATATCCTTTTTTCAGCTCTTTTCTCACCTGCACAGTAGTGATAATGAGGTTTGAGGAGGAGTGGATGGAGTGAGACTGTGAGGCATGATCATCCTGAGGGGACGAAAGAGGGCTCAAAGGGGGGTGTCAGAGTGCAAAGGAATTTGAGAGGGTGGCCCTTTGTCACACCTATTGCAGAAGGTATTTAGCTCAGTTGCCCTCATCAAGCTTTGCTCAGAGCATACTCACTTTAGGTGATTTGGTCGAGCATATTTAGACTACCCAAAGTCTAGTTTTGTTGAGTAGTGAGTTCTTTGATTAGGTTCTTTGAAAAGGTTAGTTAACTTTATTTGCAGCCAGATCTCACGGATTATACAGTTTCTACTGAGTGCATTTTCAAGAAATAGGAATAATTGCAAAACATGCATGCCATAACCAAGATTTTTACATGTAGAACCATTTATCACAGTAAATCCAAAAGCTAGAACAGATGGTTAAAAAGGTTGCTTGTTACATAATGGATCTCATTCATGTGATTCATCTTTACTCTGGTCTCTACCAGCGGAGGCCGGTCCCACCAGAGTGCAGGATCTCTCTCCATCGGTTGGACAGTTGGAGACAATGTGCCTCCAAGGGCCTCCCTCTAAGGACTCATTATATAATCAATTTTGCTTTTTAATTTATATTATTTTATAATTTTTCTATTACTAATTTATATTTTATTAATAGTTTATTAATTAAATTAATTTTGCTATGATTTAATATACATTTAGTATTTATTTAATTAACATCTAGCCCATGGAGAACGGGTCCCCTGTTGAGTCTTGGTCCTCCCAAGGTTTCTTCCTACCATTTTAGGGAGTTTTTCCTTGCCACTGTCGCCCTAGGCTTGCTCAAGCTTTACAGCTTACTGTAAAGCTGCTTTGAGACAATGTTACGTTGTAAAAAGCGCTATATAAATAAAATTGAATTGAGAATATATTGGAGGATGTGAGCTTGATGTAATTAACTAGATTCACTAGCCTGCCACTCTGAGCTATTACTACATACAAGTTGGAAGTGTTGTCCCTTGGTGTGTGTAGGTTTAAAACATCTTTTGTGTTTTCATGTTAATGGACTTAAAATGATTCAATTTTTCACTGTGTGTAGTATCTCTACAAGCTGTGGACAGTGTACAGAAGCACTGGTGTTAGCAGCCATTACCTCTAATACTACTAAGAATTTTCTCTCTCCTAATTCAATGTTTACCCACGGGGAGAAGAAACAGAGTTCTTCACACACATACTGCTGGCATGTGGCACATAGATGCAACTCCCAATCGTCTTTCAGAAAAAGCTCTTCTTTTCAGCACGGCCATTCATAAGTACCTCTAATAATAAAATGATATATAATACCGTTTTTAATGGCAGGTAATCGCGGTACTTTTCTAGTTTCGATACAACCATGCAATACTAAGCGTGACTATACCCAAGTACTTGTACTTTCTTTATTCCACTTCATAGTACTCTCACTTTACCTCTGCATGTTTTTCTAACTTTCCTCTCGATTTTCACCTTTAACACCTTTTACTGTCTCTGATTTCTCACCTTTTGCTCTTTCTACCTCCTTAACACCTCCTCTAAAGACTCTTCATTCAAAAGGGCCTTTAGGTCACTGGTGACCCAGGTTTATTTGCAAATCAACATGCAGCTTGCGATGGCAGAGCTCTGTCTACACGGAAGTTTAAGTAGTGTGTGAGGCAGTCTATGAGACTGAAGCGTTCACTGTGGGATTGACAGAGAACCTTTCAGTTTGTATACTCAAAGAAGTCTCCTGGGACATCCATCGCCTCTGCAAATCATCTCCCTTTTTCCTTTTAGCAATCAAGTTACATATTCAACCCAATCATGTTCAGTGGGATTCTGGTTTGGAGAACATGAAGACCAGTCCATGCATTTTCTTTCTACCTTCTGAAGTATGTTGTTGACGAGATTCTCTCAGTGGGGCCTTGTATTATCAACCATGAAAAGAAAGTTGTTTCCAACTGTTCCAGTATAGGGTACCACTATAGGGAATAGGACCTTATCTTGGTATCTGACAGCAGAAATGGATCCTTTACTGATGATGTGGAGTTCGGTACGACCACTAATGCTGATGCTAGCCCATCCATGATTTCACCAGCACCAAAGGAGTCCCTTTCTCACATGAAACATGGATTCTCCTGTGTTTCTCATTCACGCTGGATCAGGACACGATTGTGAGTACTATGACTATGTTCTTCAGCACACCTTCTACTGGTTCTATGGGTATCAGCAGATTACAGAATGCATGCAGTTGGTGGCTGGCCAGTTCAACAAGATGGAACCGATTTCATAAGGTCTGGGTGCTTATGTCGTCCATTGGCAGCTAGAAACTGTCCCTGCAACTCTGTTGCATTGCTGCGCCTGCTCCTTCTTGCTAATAAGTAGTCTAATGGTGATCTCTTATTGTTGTGGCAGATGGGTGACCCTGCCCTAGTCTTCTTCGTACTGTTCTGGTTTCTTGAAAGTGATTCCTCTCTGCTAATCATACTTTAGGATGTTCCAAGTGCAGTTGTCACTGTTGTTGGTGTTTGATCAACTTCAAGACGTCCTATGGTTCTCCAAGCTTCGCATTCAGGAAAATCGTGTTACAGAGGAATTACAAGGGATAGGAAGGTATAGGGTGTTCGCTTTCAAGATCTGGCAACATTCAGATATGCAAGCACTTTCAATCTTTTATATAGTGCATTTTTACCAATTAAATAATTTTTTAAAATCTCTTTTCTATTATAGAACGGCTTACTTTGACTTGTCGTTTAATTTTCTAATGTTCTTGTTTAATAAATAATGTCTTTTTTTTTAATCGGTCTTTTCCTTTTGAAATATCCTGCAATTTTTGAGAACAGTGTATATTGAATACCTTATTGAAAGTGAAAAGCAAAATCAAGTTAGGTAAACTGTTGGTGCTGCTGCTCAGCTCCGTGAGCTGGCTGCCTGAAAATTACTGAAAGTGCAGTAAATCGCTTGCCCATGGAAAATTTATTCATATATATATA